>BLSH010358025.1:688184-700654 GCA_018402905.1 Glandirana rugosa
TTCTTTAATATGTATAAGTACCAGGGCCCTCTGATTCCTCCTTCCCCTGAATTGAATTGTAGCTGTACTGTGTGCCCACTTTTTGCAAAGCACTGTGCAAACAGTTGGTGCTATATAAATTCTGAAAAATAATAGT
This sequence comes from Glandirana rugosa, assembly GCA_018402905.1. Classification (NCBI taxonomy): domain Eukaryota; kingdom Metazoa; phylum Chordata; class Amphibia; order Anura; family Ranidae; genus Glandirana; species Glandirana rugosa. Next base: position 688,321 of record BLSH010358025.1, read on the forward strand.
AATAAAAAATGTGCACAATTCCTCCAGCACTCATATCAGGCCCTTTGCTGATAATACCTCTTGGTACATTGGATGTATGTATGTATGTTGGGATGCACCGATGCCATGGTTTACCACCGAGTACGAGTACTGATCCTTTTATGCAAGTACTCACCGTTACCAATTACAGATACTTATCGTGTAAGTAGGGGTGATTTTGGAGGGGGGAGGGGGCGTTGTTAGATAGTTGGGTGAGGCTGGGGTGAAAGCAGGGTGGGGGGGGTAAGGGGTAAGTGAGGACTGTGTAGTTGAGGATGGGGTGAAGTAGGGATTGTGGGGTGGGAGTTTTGAGTTGCAAAAGGCTTTGATCGCTGGGGAAGAGGATGGGGATGGGAGCATCATTGGGAGCAGGGGCGTATCATGAAATTAGTGGGCCTGTGTGCAAGCCCACACTGCACTTATAATCCCCAGCTGTCAACCAGGGACAGATCATCCTTACGTGCAGTGTTGGTCAGAGCACTGTGGGCCCCCCCCACCCCTCGGGGCCCGTGTTCAGTGAACACCCTGCACCCATGGATGATACGCCACTGATTGGGAGACATGGGGGCAGAGGTGACAGATGGTAGGGGAAAGAGGAGGCAACACAGGGTGGGGGCAGGAGGACACACCACAAGGAGGGCACATTACAGGGGTTAAAAGGGCACAGTACAGGGAGTTAGGAGGGCACAGCACAGGGGGTAAGAGAATACAGTGCAGGGGTCACTGCTGGCAGTGCACTAGGCAGAGTTCTGTCTTCTATCACTGCATTGTACAAAGCCTGAACACAGGCAGAGCTCCTGCTCCCCACACAGCACACATTGGAGCTGAAATCTGATTCCCTTACAGCTACATTGTGCACCGTATATAGCTAGCTACTGGTTGCAGTTCCGACCTGTGACATTCCATGTTAGGAATGGCAAGTTCTTGTCAGTAGCTAACTATACACTGTGTGCACATGGTAGCTGTAAGGGAATGGGACGGGGAGGAGGAACTCTTAGTGCTGTGCTCATAATGTACCATGTGGGATAGGCCACAACCATCAAGCGTCAGGGGTGGCGGAGGGCTTGGAAGGCGGAGGCCCACCTTTTCCCAGTACCCCCCTAGATCGGGGTATAATCTTACCACTTGCTGTGCTCAGTGCTGGAGGGATGAGTACTGCTTCCGGAGGGGAGGAGGAGGCGTCCCATCTCCAGCTGACGTCACTTCCGGTATCCGGGAATTGCCTAGTATTGGTACTGATACCAGTATCGGTCAGGGTTGCCAACCGCCAGTAAATTTAATAATCAAAAATTTAAAAATCAGTGATTCTTCCAACGGTCTATGAATATCAGGGTCTGATAATTTGTCATGCTGTGCTGATTTTTTAAGTGTAAACTAAGCAAATTACTTGATATGGGTATTTGCCAGTGTTTCCATGTTGTGTTTGAATATCAATTGCCTTTGTTTTTAATAGGAGTTCTGTTATTTTTCAGGTTGGCAGTAAAAAATGTGCTCCGCCAGTAAATTTTCCATGTTTTGCCAGCAAAAAAACGGTGCGGGAGGTTGGCAACACTGGTATCGGTGCATCCCTATTATGTAAGTATATAACTTGGTGGGTGGCTAAAGGGTAGGTCATTCTTTTCTATGGGTAAATGCACTAAGCATAAAGTTATTTAAATTTAAAGCGAAGTTATGTTTTAATAGGTTATACTTCTGATCATATCTAAAATGCACTAAATGTGCTAAGCAGTTTTGTATACAAAGCAAGGATTATGTAATAAACAGCCGTCATCATAAATCACCAATTCAGACCAGGTGGACAAATAAAAGCAAGTAACAACATGGAAGAATGTAAACAGTCTTACTGAAATCATTATTGCTCAAAGCACTTAAGAAAAAATAGCTTAGCAGCTTAAGCTGCATTGACATAATGACATCCCATTTAAGGTCCCCATTTAGGAGAGATTTACACCAAAAGCCCCATCTGCATCCTACAGTTTTTAACAGATAAAATTATTTGTAAATTTAAATATTCCTGGATCTTTTCTTCTACAGCCTGTAGTGACGTGTTGTTGTACTTTCAGAAATCGCCTTTATTTTTCCTTTTGTATATTTCTACAAACTACTGTGTTCCATATGTTTGCTAACACTGCGGATGTTACAGGCTCAGTTGCATTAACAGGAAGCTGTGTTTGCTTATATCTAAACTCTAGTAAATTGAAATAAAAGTACTGGGAATCAGTTAAAGTGGTAGTAAAGTCAGTTATTATAAAAATCGCTGACAGGCAGGGTTTTTATAACAGGAGAGACCCTAGAAGTCTCTTCTGTCATAAATCTTCCCCTGCCTGTCAGTGAGTAATGTGATCTGAGCCGCACATGCGCAGCTCAGACCATATTTATGGACCACTCTGTGAGCTGCTGCGATGGGACGTCGCCCCGGCACAGCCAAACAAGCGGCTGAAGATTGCAATCCCGGAAGAAAGACCGGGTGCAGGTGGAAGCTGCCAGGGACAAGGGAGAGCAGTGAGAGTGTAGGGCTGCTGTGGGACCCATTAAAAAAAAAAAAAAGAGACTTTACTACCATTTTAAAGAACTTTGGTGAGAGGAAAAAAATCAATAAAATTACACAATGGCAAGTTTTGTGCTTTTCTTGCATCTTTTATTTTGAGCCTCACCGGCCCCTACACATTGGAAGTTACCATTTGCCAATCCTTCCAATGAAAGAAGTCGAAGGCACATGGATGAAATAACCAATTCCAGAAACAAAGACTAATGCCGGCCATAGAAGATTTGAATCTTGGCCGGTTCAGCAGCCGAGATTTGAACCATGTATGGGCAGGCTGAATGTACCCAAGATGATCAATCGACCACCTTGGGTGCAACCAGTCTGTTGGATTTTACATGTGATTATTGCCAATCGCTATTAAAGCTGCTAGCAGTAATCACTGTGTTCTCCCGGCGGGTGGTTTCAGGAAAGAAAATCTCTCCGTCTGTGGTCGGATTAAGCAAATTATCTTTTTCATGCCCACAGCCAGGATACCAATGTAGCATCCACCATTAAGAGAGCTTGTCACGAAATGGCAGGCACAGAAAAAGCAAGTATTATTTTTTTATTCACTTGCAACCTGCCGTTGAACTTGTTAGGAAAATCAACCACTCCAGGAAGAGCTGGCATTGGCTACCACTGCCAGTTCCCCCTCTCTCCCATGATGTCATAACCCTCTCTTCTTTTGTCTAACTACTGTCTTTTGCTGGCCCAGCTCCTTCACCCCTCTTCTTTTTTTTTATTAAATCAGAAACAGATTTATTAAGGAAATACAACTTATAACATGAAGATATACAGACAAGATTATGCCAAGACATCCGCACACATACAAAATAAGCATTTGCAGACACAACATGTATCAACAAAAAAGGCTGTGGAAAAAATATGAATAGGTAAGGAGTAGGACAATCCAACTTAGCTATACCTGAGTTATTACAACACCCCTTCACTAAAGATTTTAAAGATAGCCACCATCCCTCTAGTATCTAACAGTAGATTACATAGTTACATTCATAGAACCAAAGAACCTATCCAATGAGTAGTCTTTCCATCACCAGTTTGAGCGGGTTCAACCCTGGGGTATCTAGCCAGGGACCCCACAGGTTATCAAACCTATGGGGTGTCCCCTGTGTTGATAGATGTATTTCTTTAATGCAAGGGTTTCCCCCATACATTGTACCCATTCCTTACGTGAAGGAGGATCAATAGACTTCCAGTTTCAAAGTATTACCCTTCAAGCTTGAAAGAGAGCTCTAGCCACTGCCTCTCTTGTGGGGAACGGTAATTGAAAATCATTGAATATACCTAGCTTGGGATCAAGTGGAATCAAGGTCTGAAACACAAAGTTAATAGTGCTTCACCCCTCTTCTTTCTTCCCTACATAACCTTTTATGTAGCAGCCAGGAGCAGAGGAGGGAAAGGGAGTGCTATAGACAAACCTTTCTCAACCAGGGCTCTATGGAATCCAAGGGTTCCTCTAGAGCAGGGGTAGGGAACCTGCGGCTCTCCAGCTGTTGTAGAACTACATTTCCCATCATGCTTCTGGGAGTAATTGTATCCATCAGCCTTGCAATGACTTATGGGAAATGTAGTTCTACAACAGCTGGAGAGCCGCAGGTTCCCTACCCCTACTCTAGAGGTTGCTAAGGGGTTCCCTGAGCATTGAGCATGTTCTGCCTCTCAGAATATAACCATTATTTGTAAGGGGTATTCTTCTCAATGACCACTAAAGTAAGGAGTATATTATTCCCAGTGATCACACTAATGTACCATGAATCGGAGATATAGTAATTATTAGCAGGGGTTCCCTGAGAGTTATTTTAAAGGTTTCTTTGTGTTAAAAGGTTAAAAGGTTGAGAAAGGCAGTTGTAGGGTGACAGCTCTAAGTCTGCTGAGGTGGGTAACATCTTATCCATGGTGGTGGTAAGCAGCAGTATCAGACCTTTTGGATGTCCACACAGAAAAAGCTTTTACAGGTAAATAACACATATATAATACACCAAAGGACACCTACTCTCAACCCACCACCAAACCTGCACTATGCATCCACCAGTTATCTTTATGCTTGCCCTTTTGCTGCTGTCAATGATTACAATTGTACATTCAGTGGCGTTTCCCACATCTCCACATGATGGGGTGGTGTGTCATGTGCTTCTTCATACTTGGAGTATCAGGATTTTTTAACAAGTGTTGGAATAGGTGACCATAGACACATAGACAGTTTTTTTTTTTTTTTAGGTTGAGTTTTTTCCCCTGACATTTGTTGTTGCAAAGGAAGTTAGAAACCCGTCGTTTTCCACTTGCTCCCATGGAAAGTTGCTTGTTCTATTCAGTTGTGTTACTGCAACCTCGCCTAATGTACAACTTGTACAAGTTACTATGTTCATTTTTTTAAAATTCAAACCCGCACTCTTAGAGGTAATATTTTTTTTAAATACTTTCTATATACATACTACACTATAAGGACTCCTCCACCTCTGTTCTTATGTTTTTTGTGGAAACCCTGGGTTGTTCTTTTGGCCTCCACTTTGGCGCCATCCGGCGGACCCCTGAGGACCACCACTACACAAATACTTTTTCCTGACAAGCTGCTTTACATTTGTCTCTTTGTCATAGTCCACTGCTGCCTATAGATAATGGTGGTTATGACTATGGACACTTTAGGTGTCAAAGTGCTCATCTCTGCAATGGAAATTTACATGTCATGCAGTGATAGGCTGTTTTCTTTTGCTTGCAGTTCCTGTCCCTGAGTGATCCTAAGTGATTGGCTCAATTCACTAGGATGGATGAAATTTTAATTACATTTATTATATTATCCGGGGCAGCACAGGGGCTAAGTGGTCAGCACTTCCACCTAGCAGCCAAACACGACACTACCTGCATGGAGTTTGTATGTTCTCCATGTGCTTGCGTGAGTTACCTCCCACACTAAAGACATGCTAATAGGTAAATTGGCCCTAGTATGTGTATGTATGGCGTTAGAGACCTTAGATTGTAAGCTCATTAAGGGCAGGGACTGATGTGAATGTACAATAGATATATAAAGCACTGCATACATTGACAGTGCTATTTAAAGTGATACTAAACCCAGTAATATGAAAATAGCTCATCTGCCCCCCCACAGTGCCCACGGCTTATAAATCTTCCTGTTACATTAAAATACTTCCACTATATACCTTTTGTGATTATCTATATACCATGGTTTCCTGATAACCTACACAGTTTGTCCATAACTGTGTGTTCAAGTAGGAGGAGTTTTCCACTACGGTCTCTATACACGCCCACATGTGTGATGTCAATATCACGTGACCTGAACAGTTCAACTGAAACAGGAGATGTTCTATCCAGCATAAGAGACCAAACTGAGCATGTGCAGCTTTACCATCCTGCTGTGTATTATATGGACTTTCCTAGATTGACAGTGCAGGAGGGAAGAATTTATGACATACAGTATAAAACAGCCTTTTTTACACAATGCAGAGGATTAACCCCTTGGGTTCCACAGTGGGTGTAACAAGCATGCTATGCTGCATATACAGACTGATTTTACTGTTGTGGGTTTAGCAACACTTTAAGTACCTTTAATAAAATAAATATTTCATAATTTTGTTCAGTTGTCAAACTCAAATATAACTTAGGTTTGAAATCATTATTATTTACTATATATATTTATTATGGCATGGCCATTTACTTTTAAAAGCCTTATTTTCTAGTGAATCATTCTTTTTAAATTTTCAAATAATTAATTTATCACCTTATTTTCCAGTTATCCTCAATATACAGGTTTAGAGACCTAAAGATGAACCCTAGGGAAATATAAAAAACACAAATGAATGCAGCTCTGTAAGGATTAATACCTAATCAAATGTATACTATTTTATTTCAATCAGTGTACTTGAATTTGAACTGTTATTAGTCTATTGCAGTCACTGTACAGCAGACCTGGAGTATAAGAGGGAGAAGCAACACAAGGAGGCAATCAGTTCATATGCCAGTTTATAAGCAACTTTGCTGTTGTACTTTTTCTACAGAAAAGGAGCATGCTGATTGGTGGAGAGAGCAAAGGGGCAGAGAGGTAAGCTAATCACTGGCCAGTCATAAGCTGGGGCGGGTCCAGGACAACCTGGCCACAGAGAGAACAGGTTGAATGATAAAGGCCACCAGATTGAGGACATCTAGTACTGTAGGTGGAAGTCTCTGGATTGAATTTGAATATTGCAGCAAAAGTTGGTTTTGTTATTATTGTTATCTTATTTTTGGCTTCATTCTCACTTTAAGGCAAATGTGTGCTTTTCCCAAAGAGATAAAAGTAACAAATATGCTTTAATAAGATATATGAAGTAGAAAGAACCTCCCAATGGGACTTTATAGGGCACCAACTCTTCAAAGAGCAAAAGACTAAAGTAAAATAGAAAAGTTTATTTATACATTTTAAAAAAACATGACCTTGATGGAAGGTCAGCCATCAAGGGGTACACAGTACACATACAATAAAGCAAAAACTGACATGAAAGGGGTGACATACAAAACATGTGAATCAGTGAAAGAAATAATGTTGATGACAAACAATTAAAATACAAGTACATTTAGACCACTTGCATTGCCACTAGATGGCAGACAAAGCCCAACGCGTTTTGAAAGTTCTTCTTCAGGGGTAAGTGGTCACATTAAAATCCTCATCTACATGAGGTATCAATCAAGAGGGCATTGAATTTAGATGGCTTAGTGCAGTGGTTCTCAACTCCGGTCCTCAGGCCCCCCCAACAGGCCAGATTATAAGTATTACCTTGGGGAGATGCAGACTAGAATACTGCAATCACTGAGCAGCAAATGATATCACCTGTGATGTATTTCAGTTATCCTGCAAACCTGGCCTGTTGGGGGGGCCCGAGGACCGGAGTTGAGAACCACTGGCTTAGTGGATGGCTTACGGTCCACCGAGAACATGAAACATGAAACAGGATGATGGTGTAAACAACAAAAGGTCTAAGTGTGATGTCCAATAGCATGTAGGAGCTTTTTCACAAAATAGCACCCAATGATAAATGCCAAGGAGTACAGGGAAAAAATAGTTATTAGACGGTCAGGTAAGTGTTGGATGTTTGGTCACGGGACATCACAGCCATGAAAGTAAGGCTTAGGAGGGAAATCACTGGAGTGACCAGGGAGAGCGCGAATGAGCGCTTATGAATGGCACATAAATTTGTACCATGTTAAGAAGGTTGCATAAAGTCAAATAGAAACAATGGGTCCCAAAGAGCCCATTGAAGCCTGCTGACAAAAGTCTAATCAGGGACTGCTCAAGGAACCCAGACTCACAAAAGTGAGCATATCGCCATGGGTCTGAAGTTTATCACCTGCTCGCTCAAGGTCCCTCTGCACAGAAAAACGCTTTAATAAGCCACGACTGGGGGCAATGGAAATACTGGTACTTCTAAGTATTGATGAACATGTGACTCCCTTACCTTCCTCTCATTTATCAGCACTGCTGCTTGGTGGTTGGCCCAGAGCTGTGACATGGGGACTGGGAGAGACTCCTCAGAGCTGTGAAAGCTCTGACTATAGCAACTTAGCGTAAATATGTTACAGTAGTATATGGTGCTGGGGAAAGCAGCAGTAAAGTGAACTTGATAAATGTGTTCTGTAAGGACAAAGCTCTACATTTAAAACAATAGAAAAGCTTAGTTTTGGATCCCTTCTTTAAGCGTATATGAAAGCATTTATATCTATGAATTTGACATTCACTGTCAGAAAATGGTTAAACACCTCCTCCCACTGTCCATGGCATCACACTGTGAAAGTTGATGAAGAACCACATTTATTGAAGGAGTATTCCACCCACCTTTGTCTAATTGGTGCTATGGGCTTTCCCCTTGTTCAAGGCCTGTCAGCAGGCAGAATAATATAATGCACATCCAAGCAGTGTGGGAGAGAAGTGAGCTGGATTTATTGGATGAGAAATAACCTCGGTACACTGAGTGCTTGAGCTCTGTGATTTATGACCCTCTTTGGCTGAAGCACTCCCCTTATGTCTAGGTGTCATACCCAGCTGGAGACTCTTGTGTATAATGTTCCTTATGTCTTAACTGTCTTTTTTTTTCAGACCTTATCATGGCTTCCTGTGTATGGTTATAAAAAAGTATTTCAGTACCTTTTAAGATTCAAAATCATGAAATAAATATGAATAAGGCGTGGTGGTTGGTTAAATCTACAGTCACCCAGGTAAAGCAGAACATGCGCTGGTGTTAGAAAACCAGATGCCATTCGAAATTTCCCAAAGTTATCGCCCATTATCTCCTGAAAAAAAAATTAGCTATTCATTACTGATCATTTAGCACTTGGAGATAGCCAAATTTGGTACCTAATAAGGGAGGATTATGTACCACCACGACTAGGTCCATACTCTGCCCCCCCCCAACTAGTTTTGAGAAGATGCACACGCGCTCCCTTGAAATGTGCGTTGGTGATTGGTATTTGCAGTAAAAGAGGTGTTTTAAGTGGAGTGCTGTCCTTGACCCTGGTAGGACTGAGGGAGCAGAGTGATGTAGAATATTAAAACCAAACACATTAAACCTTATATATACAGTGATCCCTCGTTTTTCGCGGTTATTGGGGACCAGAACCTTCCGCGAAAGCTGAAAAACCGCGAAGTAGTATTTGCCCCTAGGAATTTTTGTGTATGCGGGTACTGTATAAGAATGTTTTAAATATGTAAACAGTATTCATACTTTACTCATTTAATACAAAAATTACAACAGTACTGTACTGTATACGTATTTACTTAAACGTGTCAGTGCTAATTACAATAGGGTTAATTACAAACCCTTACAGTATACTGTACAGTAATAAACATTAATCAACATTGCTTTCTGAGAGAGGCGAAGAGTCTTGTGTTGGTGGTGGAGGAGAGGCTCTCACTTGACTCGGAGACTCTTCTGGTGGAGGCGCTGACGGTAGTACACCCACTCGTACTCTTATTGGTCGATGTCACACCGGTAACCAATCACGCGCCTTTATGAAAGCCCGTGGTATGTACAGTACAGTACTCTGAGCTGCTGACCCGCGAAGCACTGAAGCCGCAAAACATGAAGCGCGAAGTGGCGAGGGAACACTGTAATACAATACACAAGTTATTTTCATTGGAGTAATATGGCCACTGCTTTTATTAAATAACAAAATAATAACAATAACATGATTTAGACACCATTTTATAAAAAACGTACAAGAATTCTGATACCAACTTTAACCGCTTCAGCACGGGAAGAATTTCCCAGTTTAGGACCAGAGCACTTTTTGCGATTCGGCACTGCATCGCTTTAACTGACAATTGCGCGGTCATGCGACGTTGTACCCAAACGAAATTTGCGTCCTTTTTTTCCCACAAATAGAGCTTTCTTTTGGTGGTATTTGATTGCCTCTGCGTCATTTCTGATCACCGCTATAAACAAAAGAAGAGCGACAATTTTGCAAAAAAAAACTGTTTTTCTTACTTTTTGCTAAAATACAAATCCAAAAAAAAAGCAAAAAAACATTTTTTCATTGGTTTTGGCCGATTTATTTTCTTCCTTATTTTTTTGGTAAAAAAAAAATCGCAATCGGCGTTTATTGATTGGTTTGCGCAAAAGTGGCAGCGTTTACGGATGATGAGAATTCATTCCTGGGGTTTTCATTTGCTTTTATTTGTTACTAGTAATGACGGCGATCTGCGATTTTTAGCGGTACTGGGATAATGGGGCGGACATGTCGGACCATTTTGACACTTTTTTGGGACCAATGACATTCATACAGCGATCAGAAATTTAAATATCCACTGATTACTGTGTAAATGTCACTGGCATTGAAGGGGTTAACCTGCAGGGTGTAGTGAAGGGGTTAACTGTGTTCCCTAGGCGTGTTCTTACTGTGGGGGGGCTGGGCTACCATGGGCATAAGAGATCTAACTGATCCCTGTGACAGGGATCAGTAGATCTCCTATGCCCCCACTAACAGAGCAGGGAACCGCCATGTTTACATCGGCGGTTCCCCGTTCTTTTGCTGTGGCCGCTCATTGTGGCTCGCTGGCGGACATCGGGTCCACCCGAGTCGCGGGCACACTCCTCAGGAGTATAGCGGGTGCGCGCGCGCCCCCTAGCGGCCACCCGCAGATCGCCCCTTATTTACGGCGATTCGCGGGACGCAGCCACACTGCCACCGTGAATATACGGTAGGCAGTGTGGAAGTAGTTAAAGCCACGTCCTTGACAGTGCCACTCAATAATATGTTCCGTTGTAAACCCGTACTGGCCACCAGCCATCTACAACCAGCTCGGTGGGTACACACCAATAATTTTTACACCATTATTCACCTGGAATATCCTGTTCCGTTGTAAACCTGTACCGGCCACTAGCCATCTATAACCAGCTCAGTGGGTACATACCAGTAATTTTTACACCATCATTCACCTGGAATAAACCTTTGTAAGTACTTCCTTCATGAACACCGCATAACCCTTCATATTTGTGATCATTAAGGTTAAACCACTTGTCCAAACATTACCAATGATCTTACATTTTTTTAGGCACCATCAAGGACCCACCAATGCTGTGACAAAGTTTGCCATTCTTTGCCATTTGCATACCTCAGTTCTCCAAACCTATGCACTTTCAATTATAGCCATATTTATACATTTAACAAAAGGGTGGGTGCATGGTCCAAATTGCTCACCACACTGTCTGTTCCTCCTAGAGGTTTCTGTAAGTTATGACCACTTCCTCCCTGCTCTCTACATCATATCCTTAAACCATTCCCCACCCATTCCTAACCCTTCTTCTGCCTTCCAGCCCACCCTGTCATGTGCCTTTCTCCCATGTGCTCAAGGCAGTCCTTCTTCATGCTAAGTCTGGAAGTTTGCAGGCAAGAGTCTTGTTTGTGGAATTGGTACATATATTCTTCCCCTCCCAATCTTGACAGCTTTTTCTCTCTTACTTTACACATGTTCAACCACTCAATCCCCCAACCATGGGCCTTATTGGCCAGCCATAACCTCCCACAACTACAGACCCATCCATCTGTGGTGAAACACACTAGCCCCATCATCCTCCACCCCCCCTCCCACTTCCACAGTCCTTACTTAGGATCTGACTACTTCTGTGAGGCACACTGGTCATTCCCTCAACACAACAGTAACTGGCCTTCCCAGCAACCACAAAGACACACACACTTAGTTTTGATTATATTTTATTGTACAGGCAGTCCCCTAGTTATGAACATCCGACTTATGAACGACTCCTACTTACAAACAGAGGGAGACAACAGGAAGTGAGAGGAAATCTCCCCCTAGGAAGGGTAATTCACTCCTGTAAGAGTTATTATGGGAAAAAGGTGTCTCCACTGAAGCTTTATCACCAAGGTTTGTTTCCACAACAACCCAAAATTTTCAAAATCCAATTATCATTGGGATTTCGAAGTCACCTCTGTGGAAAAAGGGTATTATTGAGAATGTCCTCACTTAATGGGAAGGATCCCCCTCTAAAGGAGAGTGAAGGACAACAGAGGGAGACAAACATTCATCCTCAGCAAGTATTCAGCCTACAAGTATTGATCCCCTGACGGACATGTTATTTTATATTAGTTTTGATTCACACACACAGAAACACCAACGACCCTTCCGGTCAATGACAACACAACTCCCTTACTGGTCACACGGAGTGTCTTCATCAGTCTAGGATTCATTCCTGACACCTTCACCCTCCCCCCCACCTCCTACTACCCCGATCACACAAAGTGGTGTCTACCTACCCAGACATCAACACC
>BLSH010358025.1:700664-712259 GCA_018402905.1 Glandirana rugosa
AAAACGTCGGGTCCGACGTCAAGGAAAAAAAGTCGACGTTTTTCGGCGTTATGCATTGGCATTTTTGAGCGTTAGTGAGCGTCGGCGTCAATAGGCGTTTCTTTAAAAAAATCATCCCTCTGCTATTTTTCAACCTAAAAACGTCGGCGTCAAAAAACGCCGGAAAATGCCGGTACAATATTAGGTGGCGTTTGTTGGCGTTAGTTGGCGTTTGTTGGCATATTGCGGCGTCGGCGTCAAAAAAAGTCAAAACATTACAGCCTCAGAACGCGATGGCCATGGGTTCTACTTTCTGCTCACTAACGCCGACGCCACCTACAGCTCAGAAACGCCGACGTTTTTATGGGGCCATTGACTAACATGGAGAGCTGCAAAAAACGCCAGAAAACGCCGGCGTCAAAAAACGTCCGTGTGTATGAGGCCTAAAGCTGAAAGTCTGCAGTTAAAGCACATCTTGTTCGTTTCATTTCAAATCCATTGTGGTGGTGTATAGAGCCAAAAACATTAGAATTGTGTCGATGTCCCAATATGGACCTGACTGTACATGTGCTGTATACATTGTATGATGGTGCAATTGGCTTACTTGTTCAAATGCTTTTTGCTTTGAGAAATGTATTTCAGCTTAAACGTATTGCAGTCCCTTTTTTATTTCCTTTTTATTTTTAGGAAACTTGTACATTAATTGCCCATTTGCATTTGATAGCAAATAGAGCTTTCTTTTGGTCCTATTTGATCACCTCTGCGTCATTTCTGATCACCGCTATAAACAAAAAGTGCGACAATTTTGCAAAAACAAAAAAAAACATTTCTTTTTGCTAAAATGCATATCAAACGAAAATATAAAAAAAATGTATTCATTGTTTTTGGCCAATTTATATTCTTCCTCATATTTTTGGTATAAAAATTGCAATCTGCGTTTATTGCCTGGTTTGCGCAAAAGTTGCCACGTTTACAAACCACGAGAATTCATTTCTGGTGGCTTTTTAAATTTTTTTTTTTTTTTACTGGTAATGGCAGCGATCTGCGATTTTTTATTGGGACTTTGATATCGGGGTGGACATGTCGGACATATTCGACACTTTTTTTTTGGGACCAATGACATTTATACAGCGATCAGAAATTTAAATATCCACTGATTACTGTATACAGGCGGTCCCCTAGCTACAAACATCCGACTTACAAACGACTCCTACTTACAAATGGAGGGAGACAACAGGAAGTGAGAGGAAATCTCCCCTTAGGAAGGGAAATGTATTCCTGTAAGAGTTATTATGGGAAAAAGGTGTCTCCACTGAAGCTTTATCACCAAGGTTTGTTTCCACAACAACCCAAAATTTTCAAAATCCAATTATCATTGGGACAGGAAATGAGGTGAAATCTTCTGAACAAAAACATAGACAGCAAAACAAACATCACAGGGGTGTTAACCCTTCCCTATGCTATCCAAAAAGTTTAAAAATATTTGTTTTGGCTGAAGCTACACTTAAAAAATGTACTTGTTCTGACTTACAAACAAATTTGACTTATGAACAAACCTACAGACCCTATCTTGTTTGTAACCCGGGGACCGCCTGTAATAGCAATAGCCTCGTATCTGTCATATGAGTCTGTCAAAGTGTACACCTTTTTTATGTAAACTTTAATAAAGAAGGTTCGAACCTGACAAAATGTCTCCTCCATGGCCGGTCCCACACCCGTGCTGCGAAAGTAGGAGGGTTTCTTGAGGAATGCGCTGGTCCACCTTGTGGTGGTTGTAGGTTTGAGACACAGCAATATTCAGAGACAGCTAATAGGGGATGGTGAGTGTGCCTGAACATTAGGGTTGGTTGATCAATTTAAGAACCCAGCTCCTCTCTGTGGATAGATGTGGATTTGAGAGCCATGGTTATAAAAAAAAAGTCAAAATACATCCATTCACTTCCTATATCCCTGAAGAAGCTCACAGTCTAATGTCTTTACCACTACCATCATTAAAACTCCTACTCCCAGAATGCACTATTCCAACATGGTGCTCACACCGGGGTTAGATTTGGGGCTTTGGTAGACAAATAGGGCAGTGGGGTAGCACAGATATACTTGCTGTCAGCTATGTCCCATATAAGCACACACATGGCTTCATGATCCACATGCTTAGCATTGACTGGACCTAAGTACAGTGCAGACTACTAAAGGGCAAACTGGCATTCATTTTGAGACTCACAGACAATCATCCATCCAATTGCTGTCAGTTACATAAAAAAACAGCAGACCCAATCTCAGTAGGGATGATAATGGTGGGCCTCCATGGTTGAAATGGAATGGCACCAAAGTTCCATTATGTTCTTTCCTTGACCCAAGTGTAATCTGTATGCAAATCCTAGCAAGGAAAATGTAAAGTGGGCTACCGGTCCCACTGGATAGATGCAAACAACAGTTCTTCTTTCAGCCACTCGTTACTTATAATTTCAGAATTTCTGGCAGGTAGCATTTGACCTGTATTTTGCAGGTTCATTTTTAGGACCACTAGGAAAATAAGGTTACCAGCAACCATGGGGATTTTATTGTGCAAGACAGACAGCTGCAGTAAATGAATGCTGGGATGAAGGTGAGAGCTACTCAGCAGGCAGATTGTGTCCCCTGAGGGAGTTGAAAGGCTACATTTTCATGTTTGATGAGCGAGTACCTTTAAAGTCATAACAAGGTGAAAAACTTCTTTTAATTGTCATTCCTTGCAAACAGAATATGTGTGAAGTGCTAATTGCCTTAGCTAGTATATCTCTCTTAGTCACAGTGGGATATTTCTTTGATGTTCAGACTACTGATTCACACAGGTATACTTCTGATAACCCTGCTTGCTCTACTACTTTTATGACAAGGTTGTCCCAGATATAGAGAATAATATGTGAGATCTCAAGTTCAAATACAACCAAGGCACATCAGCTGTAGAGACTGATATGAGCAGTGAACATTTAGGGAAAGTGTAATGAGAGACTGTAATGGAGGCTGCTGTTTCTCACCTACCTTTCCCAGATTGCTAGTTGCCTGGCAGTTAAACTGATTCAATGGCTTCCAAAAATAAATATGCAGATTGGGAGATGTGACTTCATTCTGACTTTCAAATCTGCATGCTTGCTGCGGGTCAGGGCCTCAAAGTATTGAATCCAGAGAGATGCAGGCAGCTAGCACTCTTGGGAATTTAGTAATGGCAGCCCTCATATTTCTTTATGTACAGCATTCCTTTAATGTGGACCTTGCACTAAGAAAAATAGGTCTGCTTATATAATCAGGCCTCTCCTCATGGCAAAATGTTGTAATAAAGAAAAAAATAGCCTGTGGGGGAAAAAGATTATTATACCCATGGCTACCACTCCCCTAGGGGAGGGTGAAGTCATTATCCTTTCAGCGAGATTCTGGAGAATGCTGAGTATTCCAAATCTATGATGCTTCAGCGCAGTGCAGGAGCAACTTGTTGTGATATTTGGGGTACTTAACATTTCCTGGGATCTACCCCCTGCAGGGCAAAAGCCAGGATTAAGCGAGAACTTTTTCCAACCACAGGTTTATTTTATTTGCTTTAGTGCAGCCTTTTGTCATGGGGCAAGTGGGAACTGAATAAATGAGTAGACTTAATTTTAGAGTATAAGATTCACTTTAAGCTACCATAAGGGCCAGTGTCATCAGCTTTTTGTTCATATAGGAACTGCTGTTCTCATCATACAAGTCTATGGGAATGCAAAAGCAGCTTAAAAAAGGGCAAACGCATATAATAAAAAACTCAACAGCAGGTCAAATTTAACAGCAAATCATTTTAAATTGTCTTAGAAGTGTCCTGGATTGATGTCAAAAGCACATTGCCCTAAAGGTGCCTTAAGGGCCCAAAAACAGGAAGGACAGTCAGACATGCAGGCTTTGTCAACAATTTCTCTAATAGCAAAACAGGAATGATAAGACAAGGTTTTCTAACGCTGTCCAACCTCTATTTCTCTTGGTAACTGGCAGCTATTTGTGTTTGCAGGTATATACAACTGATGCCTCCGGTTGACAACTGCTCTTTTATGTCCATATCTGCCTTTCGATATTGTGCAATGATTGAACAAAGTCTAACTGACCAAAGAAATTTCCATAAAAATGCATGCTTAGATTGGCTAATCTTGAGGTTGAAGGTGTCTGCAAATCTTGAAGTACGCCCCTAGACATAAGGTTATTTTGCAATTTGACCATACAGTAACTGACTTGTTAGGGTAACAATCTTCTGTCCATGAGCAGGTCAAGTCTATATCCTATATAATATGCTAGTCAACACTACTAGTATAAATATATAAGATAAACACATTAAACATTTAATCATTGGTGTGGAAACTTTGGGATACTGGGAAAATAAGTAAAAGAATGAAAAAACAAACTAAATAAAGTACAATGCAGCAGCTCACCCATCAGATAAAGCAAAGGATAGTTGTTACTAACTGAGCCAACTCTTCACTGTTATCCACTGGCCAGCAGCTGTGAATGAGACCCTGACAACAGATGACTGGCAGAATATTCTTCATTTTCAAAAAAATGATAGCTTTTCTTTATATATATATATATTTTTTTAATTGTTTACCTACGTAATGGTTGCCCATTTTAATAAACACCATAGCCGCTTGACTGCATTCAATTATTTGGTGTCTTAGAGTTTTAATAATATGTTTGTAAATGTTTAAGTTTACACTTTGGGCTGCCTTGTCCCATTCCTTGTCCATAAACTTATAAACTGCAACCCCCCCCCCCCCAAACAAAAAAAAAAACGATATAGGTTCTCAAGACTACATAGTCAATGCTCTTTGATTAGTCCACTAGATTATATACCTGAAACTAACCCTTTTTTATGATCTTGAATTACAAAGTACTTAATCTCCATGCAGCTTACTACTACTTTAGTAGTTATATTCATTTAACGAGCATGTACAATAGCAGTGGTCAAGAGGTCAAATAGCTCCATCTACTCTTTTGAACATTGCAATGTTATATACATGAGTTCCTTCCTTTTCCTTTGTTCCTTTTCTGCTTCTAATCAGTCAAAAACTAAAACCCACTCATCATGGGTTTCTAAATCCCCAGAGTGGTGGGCAATGGATTTGCTGACCATGTTTAAACTACCATCATTAAGATAATTTATTTGCCAAATATTTTTCTTTCTTGAGAAAACAGAAATGGACATGACAAAATATTGTCAATTTGGTATGCTGTGCAAGCCTGACCTAGCTAAGTAGAGGTCGAAGAATGTTTATGGAGCTTTCAGGATTATGCTGGCCTAGGTCACTTTTTGGGCCCATATAATAAATATTAGGCCATTTAGTTTGGCATTTCTAAAAGCCTTGGATGTAGAGAACTAATAGTTTGTATTCTTCTCTGGGTGCTGTGTGGCAATCATAGGAGTCTCAGTATTGGCTGGAGCCTAGCAAAGAAGACTTTTTCTGCAATGGGTATCTGGACTAACTGTACTGATGGCCACCCATAGCAAAAAAGAGCACACACACATAAGAGAATGTAGAGTGTGTATACTTAAAATTTTTAGTTCAGGCATATATGGCCTGCTTATATATCTTTAAAAATCTTGAATTAAAAGATATTGAAGAGGTACGGGGCAGAGTTTATAATCTTTTGCAGACAGGATTTTTTTTTTTTTCCGTGGATGATAGCCAATATTCTCCTTAATTTAAATATATCTAGAGCCATAATATTGAAAACTTTAGAAATGGTTAAAACCCCTTCAACTTTTTTGTTGTTGTTTGTATGCAAATGGGGAGCATTTTCTTCACTGCCCTTTCTACAAACGTAAAAGCAGTTGAAGGAGCACCCTTCTTAGGTAGTTGTCACTTTAACAGATGTCCATATTGTAATGTAGCCCCTCATTTTCTGCTCCGGTAATGGCTGTACGGCTTTGGATTTCCCATCACCGTCTGTCCTAGTAACATTGACTACCAGGACAAATCAAGAGATGAACCTTCCCAGTGGGTCATAGACAGCAACAAAAACCTAACACGGGGTTTAATACTTCCACACTCTATCCAAAGCTAAAAAAAAGCTGTACCAACTGGGTCTGCAGGTTGTAAAAACATGCATGACACAGATGGTGGTGTAACAATAGGATTAGCAGCCCATGCAGCTGCTATGGGGTCAGGGATGGGAGAGAGCCCCACTAGGGAGGATTTTAAAGAAAACTAAACAGTTCCGTTTTCAGTTTAGAAGGGCTGAGGTCAGACCTCAAGATACTTTTGCTAGTCACAGATCTCCTTATGTGCAGCATTTACTTATCTATCTTAGCAGTGTAGACTTATTGTCCACTGAAATTCAGATACAGATTGAAATTAACCTTAGATGCCTAATGAAGTGAAAAATCTCAGAGTATGCCCAATAAAACCTTTAGGACAGCAGAGATGTGTGGTTCTACAAAAAAAGGTTAAAGCCCAGCTCCAGGCAAAAATGAACTATTTCCTGTTTCATTCCACCATATTACCATTCTTCTACACCAGGGATATGCAATTAGCGGACCTCCAGATGTTGCAGAACTACAAATCCCATGAGGCATAGCAAAACTCTGACAGCCACAAGCATGACACCCAGAGGCAGAGGCATGATGGGACTTGTGGTTTTGCAACAGCTGGAGGTCCGCTAATTGCTTATCCCTGTTCTACACCAACTCTAGAGCACTAATGAAAGCCTCTGTCCAACTCAACCACTACTAGGAAAGGCTATGTACTTTGTAACACTACTTTCACAAATGAGCTGTTCAGGCTTTAACTGCTTACTGAACGTATACAGTACATATACGACGGCTCTCCTGTGCAAAAAAGTCTGCACTGCCGGCGAACTCCTCTGCTGTGATTGGACACAGTGGGAGTCAATCAGAAGGTCAGACGGACTCAATGTCCACCGGGACCTGCCAATTGTTCCCGAGAGAAGTGGTCTGCCTATGTAAACAAGGCAGATTGCCGTTCTGTCAGTAGGGAAGGTAGCGATCCTGTTTTTCTGCTAAGCAGGAACACAGATCTCTGTCTTCCCACAATAAAAGCACCTCTAGGAAAACATTCAACCCTTTGATCACCCCTGATGTTGACCCCTTCCCTGCCAGTGTCATTAATACAGTGACTGCATACTTTTAGAACTGATCACTCTATTGGTGTCACTGGTCCCCGAAAAAGAGTCAAAAGTGTCCGATTTGTCTGCCGCAATATTGCAGTCCTGCTATAAGTCGCCGATCGCCCCCATTAATAGTAAAAAAAAAAATCCCATATCCCATACTTTGTAGACGCTATAACTTTTGTGAAAACCAATCAATATACGATTATTGCAACTGCTGTCAAGTTGTTATTCCATGTGGAGAGTATAATATAGATGTGGTGGCGTTGGCCCCCTAAAACGCGTTGGCTGTTTTTACATTACTTTTTTTACCAACAATTAGAATTATTTAGGACCTTTTCATCCGGGCTTTGGTCTGACGCTCCTGTATTTTAAACGTTTTTATTGCTGTTGGTTTTCCCACTAAGATTCACCCTCTCTGTTTGACCCAGTGGCTATTATCACCAAGACAGAAAAGCATGGGAAATCCATATTTTAGAATTGTCACCAAAACAAGAGGTGATAGTAAATCTTCAAATGGGGATACCTGTTCTGGTGACAACTGTCTAATGAGGGAATTCCCCATGATTTGTAGACATTTGCTCCCACTTCCTGTTGTATCTTCAAGTTAGGAAATGAAGGTAAATCTCGCCAATGGGACACAAAAAAAAAATACAACAAAGTTTTGGCTATAAAACATTTGAGGGTTTAGCTTTACTTTGATTACGTCCCTTGGAACAAGACCTGTCAGGTATTAAGAGAATTTAGCTAAATATCATGACCTCTTTATAATGTATCATAATGGCTTTTACTTGGCTGACAAAGCAAAGATTTGCCTTTTTTATATACATACTGTGCATTGTTCAGCACAGCGGTGCGAATTGGCCAAGATTATTCCCAGTGATATAAATGATTACAATTAAATACTCCTTCGGGCCACTAGGGCAAAGTATAATATAAATGTCATGATATGACTTCATTAAACCCACTTTAGATCTGATCAGGCTGCAATTTCCTACTAAGGCCTGATCCATTTCTTTGAATTATTTAATATTTTCTTATGGACATAATCCTCTTCAAGTTTCATTCGTTGCTTACTTTCATTTCACTAATACCTCTATGGCATGATGTCATTTTAGGTGTCAGTATTGCTGGAAAAGTAAATACAACAATGTGATGATGTAACGGTTTATGCAATCTTATTTTCACAGATCCTGATGCTTTAAGGAACTCCTCTCCAAATGATCATCTGTATAGAGATAGCAATGGGGGAACTGATAAAATCTCTAAATGCAATTGTGTATCATTTCTCATGGTTCTTGACTATAGGAGAACTGAAAACAAATCAGTTCACTCCCTGACAGATTGAGTGACAGATTGGGGCCAAATTCACGCTCCCACACTGCAGTAACACGTTCATTACCACAACATGTTGCGTGTTGCTGCGTTACGGTGCCGTTCAATTTCAATGATATTGCACCTCAACAGAAGATCTAAATACCGCAAGCAGATGCTTCTGGATAGTAACTCTCCTGGTCCAGCAATTAGCTTTCCTATATAGTTTCACACAGGAAAGCCATATTTTGAGTCTATTCAAGTCTCTTATTTTAACTAAAGCCCTGATGAATGGGGAATGTTTCTGGCCCCGAACATGATGGATTTTTTTTTAATGCAAACCAATAAACTGATTTGAACTATTTTATCATTTGGTCCCATTGGTGCATGTTCATTTTCGGTTGGGAGATGCCTAACCTGAGCCAGTGAGCTCTCCAACTGTTTTTGTCCTTTCACTACTTTGTATGAACTCACATCAAAGTTCAAGTACCGCTTGGATGCTTTTTTCTTCACATTCACCTCCTCTGTTAAGTTTTTATTGCTGTGCTGTCCCCGCTGGGGATATACCCTCTTTTATCATTTGGTCTGGTGCTCCTTCTATTGGTGCATGTTCATTGTCGGTCGGGAGATGCCTAACCTGAGCCAGTCAGCTCTCCAATGGTTTTTGTCCTTTTACTACAACACTTTGTATGAACTCACATCAAAGTCCAAGTACCTCTTGGCTGCTTTTTTCTTCACCTTTACCTTCTCTGATGGGTTTGTATTTCTGTCCTTGTCCCCGCTACGTATATACCCTCTTTTTATTTGTCCTGTCCTCTTTTTATTTGTCCTGGTAACCATTTTGAGCTGTCAGCAGAACAAGAATAGAGAGGATATCTTCCTATGAAGATACCTGTTCCTATGACTACTGTTTAAAGATGGCCATACATGGCTTGATTTTTGGTTGATCCTTGTGAATCTGCTCAAATTCAAAACCCTTGGTGGCCCTTCTAACAACACCTGGAAACAGATTGAAAGAGCTGAACAAAAAAAAGCCAACCTAACAGTGACTGCAGCCAATCATAAAAAAGAGGTGTAAACTGCGCTTGGGCACATACAGTGCTAAATCAAAGGAAATAGCTGCAACATACTATGTGATATATACATAGTCACAAAATAGGAAAGAAAAAAGTTGTGCTAATATCCCAATACATGAACCATATCAAAATTCAAATATAGGATTCAATCATTGAAACCAAGTCCAAGTGCAGTAAACGGAATAAGAGGTGCAATCCAAACATGATCAGTAGACAGGTATACTGTATGTGGGACTCAAATCACTGATATAAAGAACAATATTTGGTGTGCAATTGATAAAATCCTCCACCAGGTGACACCATATGAGACTTACTAGATTGCAGTGACCATCTAATTTAAGATAGGTCAAAGCAAGCATTGGAAATGTGGTATCATGCAGGTCTTCAATTTTCTCATCAGTATGACAAGGGCTTTCTGGTCATCTCATATTGGGTGTATGGGAAAGAATCCTCATTCAGAAATCCATGACGGTGTTGGTACAATGAAGATAAAAGTGGAAAATCCTCATAGTGTATACCATAAACACATAAACACGTTTATTTAATGATAAAACATGGAACGCTCACATATAGTAAGACAGCGCACGACTTTAAAAGGAACTCCGGCAAGTAACATCCAAAATGGTTTCCCGTCAACTTCCAGTATTGGAATCTGGAAGGCATCTAGGGCATGGACACCATGCTGGGCCATCGCTCTTAATATAGGAATTTGGGAAGCTGAGCAAGCCAATGCTCTGCACTAACTGTTCAGGTATTTTGACAACTGCCTGTTCAGCCCAGCTGGAAATCTTTATGTGTATGATCAGCTTAAAAGTGGATTCCCATCAGTGGATTTTCGCTCAAAAATCTGTCTACAGGACAGAAAGTCAAGTGTCCTGTCAGGAAGCATCACAAAGAAATCAGGGCAGAATGCCCATTCCTGTGCACAGGCGCACGCGGGAGAGCGCGCGCACACGGCAGGTGACAGTCTTGGCACCTAAACATGTATTTAAACTGGACAGCACCATGCAGCTGGTGCTGTCCATTCTACAGCATTACCCGTGTCCTCAGCGTTGAGTTTATCTGAGTTTCCTGTTCCTGTGACCCGGCCTGTTTCCTGTTTCTGCCTTGCCTTCTGCCTGCACTGCCCGCGGCTGCTCTACGACCATTCTTCAGTCTCATCTTTGTGTACCACGCTGCCAGCCTGTTGATGACCCTGCTTGTATCCGACTATCCTCTTGTCTGCTCCACCTCTACCACACTGCCCGCCTGTTGCCAACCCGGACTATATCACTACGCATGTGTTATGTGAGCCCTCGCGCCACTAGGTGTGATAGTATGGTGATGGCAAAGTAGGTGTAACACCGTGATCCCAAATATAATACAAAAAATAATAGTGATAATAATGATAGTAACAGGTTGCTGCAATATCTAATATAGATCACACTATATAAATCAAATACAGAGTAATGAAAGCTCCGTGACCATCGGAGATATGATCTAGCTGTACTACTCATTACCATTCAGCAGTACTAAGTGGTGTATGCAATGTATGCACTGTGCGACTACCAAAAAATGGCCGCGACGCATGCGCAGTATACGTTCTCCAACAAAATGGCCGCCGGATGATTTCCGGGTTTTTAATATAGAAGAAACAAAGGGAGGCGCCTCTGAGTGCAGCAGCAAAGTTAGTCTTTAATACAATAGATTAAAAACACTCACATGTTCCAAGTGTTAATATGGCATGCAACGACTGTGCGTCCTCGCCGTACCCTGTCAAGAGTGTAGGCTCCTGTGACTCCTGTAACTGCGTGCCTATGAGGAGAGTATCCCTGTCAGCAACGTACGGTATAATTGTGAACCTTGTACACTCACAAAAATTAGATAACATAATTTCTGATTGAAACGACGACGTGAGTCTCCGCGGAGGGAAACAAAGAAGATATAATTTTTGGGCCTTTAGTAGGCCGCCGGTAAAACAACCTCTTGCATATGACGCGTACGCAGCGCCGGTAAAAAACCATCAGCGTGTCACGTATGTAACGTATGTGGTGAATCATGACGACTTACCATTACTCATCATGTCGATCTAGTATAGAGGCTACCAGTGCCTCGAAAGTAATGA
>BLSH010358025.1:722781-739300 GCA_018402905.1 Glandirana rugosa
GATTTTTGCTAGAAGGTAGATTTGGTGTGTGTGTGTGTGTGTGTGTGTGGGGGGGGGGGGGACATTTTTGCTGAAAGGGTAAAGTGGGGGTGTGTGTTCCTTTTGGGGAGGGGAAATTTTGCACTTTTCTTGACCCCTACACTGTGTGCTTCACACCTCCGCTCTTTTTGTTTTGTATTCCTAACTAGGGTTGCCTTGCCACCTCATCCCTTTAAACCGGAACACATATGAATTACAAAGGTTCTAAGGCTGATTTAATGCAGATAAGGCACCAAGTAAGTTTAATTACCACCTTTATCATTTAGCATTTTTAAGGGTACAAGAAACCCAGGGTTTTTTAGCCATGGCCCTTAAGTCTCTCTGACACTCACTGTTTGCTCCCTACTCACCCATTCATTTTGTATGGGCGCAAATTGCACTGCAAAGGTATCGGTAGTTGGTATTGGCGAGTACTTAAGCACAATTATCAGTACTCGTACTTGCCGATCGGTGCAATCCTAGTTTATAATGAATAATAAAGCAGTGTAGGGCTATTTTTCAGTGTTTTATATATTTTCTAGAAACTATATTAACACATTGTTGGTGGGCTTTGATATATGGATATAAGCAATGCCATCAATGAGGCAAATTGAGGTGGCCGTGCAATGGCGACACATAGCAGAGGGTGGCACAGAGGCTTGAATGTCCATATCAGACATTCAATCCTTAGTACATGTTCAGCCCTGTGTATGCTCAGTTCCTGGGATTGCATAGCATTGTTGTTGCACCATAACATCGAATGACACCGTGCTTGCAGCCTAGCAAACAAGGATGCTGTGTGGTCTGGCTGCCTGCATCATAGCAACCAAAGATGCTGTGAGGTCTGGCCACCTGCGTCCTAGCAACCAAAGATGCTGTGTGGCACAGGCACTAGTATCCTAGCAAACAATGATGCTGTGTGGTCTGGCTGCCTGCGTCCTAGCATCCAAGGATGATGTGTGGTCTGGCTGTCTGTGTCCTAGCAACCAAAGATGCCGGGTGGCACAGTCACTAGCATTATAGCAACCAACAACTGGGGGGGGGGTGATGATGGCTGCCTCAGGCAGCATACACTTCATAGCCCTGGATACAGGCAATATATTGGAACTGGGCCCATTTTCTTTCTTAGTATTTATAATATATGGTAAGGGCTATTTTCTCAGTGTTTTATATATTTTGTAGATTAATTAGCAATTTCAATTTTTTTTTGTAACTTATGCGTATAATACCTTTGCATTGACCTAATTTGTGTCTTTTATATCTGCCTATCTAGGGTGCCGTGAATGGACAAAGCACAGATTTAATTTAACCCTATGTACCATACACAGGGCAGCCATCAGAATTTTTTGGGCCCCTTACACAGCTTTAGGCCTGGGCCCCTCCGAGCCTGGTCACCAACATTCCCCAGGGCCTGCCCACGGGCCATCCCACCGAATCCACACACTGGCCACCCCACCTGTACGCACTCAGCCCCCCACCTCAGACCTGTATACACAGTATCTCACAAAAGTGAGTACACCCCTCACATTTTTGTAAATATTTTATTATATCTTTTCATGTGACAACACAGAAGAAATGACACTTTTCTACAATGTAAAGTAGCGAGTGTACAGCTTGTATATAAGTGTAAATGTGCTGTCCCCTCAAAATAACTGAACACACAGCCATTAATGTCTAAACTGCTGGCAACAAAAGTTATTACACCCCTAAGTGAAAATGTCCAAATTGGGCCCAAAGTGTCAATATTTTGTGTGGCCACCATTATTTTCCAGCACTGCTTTAACCCTCTTGGGCATGGAGTTCACCAGAGCTTCACAGATTGTCAGTGGAGTCCTATTCCACTCCTCCATGACAACATCACAGAGCTGGTGGATATTAGAGACCTTGCGCTCCTCCACCTTCCGTTTGAGGATGCCCCACAGATGCTCAATAGGGTTTAGGTTTGGAGACATGCTTGGCCAATACATCACCTTTACCCTAGCAAGGCGGTGGTCATCTTGGAGGTGTGTTTGGGGTCGTTATCATATTGGAATACTACCCTGCGGCCCAGTCTCCAAAGAGAGGGGATCATGCTCTGCTTCAGTAGGTCGCAGTACATGTTGGCATTCATGGTTCCCTCAATGAACTGTAGCTCCCCAGTGCAGCACTCATGCAGCCCCAGACCATGACACTCCCACCACCATGCTTGATTGTAGGCAAGACACACTTGTCTTTGTACTCCTTGCCTGGTTGCCGCCACACACGCTTGACACCATCTGAACCAAATACGTTTATCTTGGTCTCATCAGACCACAATATATGGTTCCAGTAATCCATGCCCTTTAGAAGATGCTTCCTTCTGGGAAACAGTGCTCTGCTATTTTTTTAACCTGAAGAACACTGGTGTCAAAAATGCCAGTTAACGCCAGTATGGTATTAGTGAGCGTTTTGCCAGCTTAGCGTCAAAAACGCCAAAACGATACAGCCTCGGAACGCGCTGGTCCCGCATTCTACAGCTCAAAAACGTCAGAGTTTTTATGGGGCCATTGAATAACATGGAGAGCTGCAAAAAACGCCAAAAACGTGGCGTCAAAAAACGCCCGTGTGTATGAGGCCTAAACGTTACATTTGGAGAGGAGTCAACAAGGCCTGTGAAACATGGAGGTGGATCGCTGATGTTTTGGGGATGTGTGAGCTACAAAGGCACAGGGGATTTGGTCAAAATTGAGGGTAAGATGAATGCAGTATGTTATCAAAATATACTGGAGGAACATTTTCATTCATCAGCCAGGAAGCTGCGCATGGGACGTACTTGGACATTCCAACATGACAATGATCCAAAACACAAGGCCAAGTCAACTTGTCATTGGCTACAGCTGACCTCAATATCATTGAACCTCTCTGGGGAGATCTGAAACGTGCAGTTTATGCAAGACAGCCCAAGAATTTCCAGGAACTGGAGGCTTTTTGCCAAGAACAATGGGAAGCTTCACCATCTGAGAAGATAAAGAGCCTCATCCACAAATACCACAAAAGACTTCAAGCTGTCATTGATGTTAAAGGGGGCAACACACGGTATTAAAGAGGAAGTAAACCCTGATGGGTTTTACTTCCTCTTTATTAACCTGCAATGTAGAAGCATAATGGGCTAGTATGCATTGTATATTAGCCCATTATGTGGCACTTACCTGCATTGGAAGCCGTGCTGTCTTGCGATGTCCCCACTCCAGGCCGTGTCCATCTTCTGCCCCTCTTCCCTCCGGGGCCGTGATCTCCAGCCCTGTGACCGGAGGCGCGGGAGCCACCAATCGCGGCACGATCTCAGTACACTGTATATCTCCTAAACCATGCAGGTTTAGGAGATATGCAGGGAAGCTATGGGTAAGCCTTATTATAGGCTTACCTGTAGGTTAAAGTGGTTGTCAAGGGGTTGACAACCACTTTAGGAACTGGGGTATGTAAACTTTTGATCGGGGTCATTTGGGTAGTTTCTGTTGTTATTATGATTTAAAAAGAGTAAATACAGTTGATTGATAATAAATGGCTTCAGCCAAATACTAACCATGAGTGAAAGAAAATGTTTTGTGTTCTCATTCATATTCTCTGAAAAATGGCCAAGAAATCATAAATTCTGCCATGGTATGTAAACTTATGAGCACAACTGTATGTCAGCCCCCTTCGCACCTCTGTATATGTTCTCCCATCACACCTGTATATATGTCAGCCCCCCAAATACACAAATCTTTAAACACACAAAGCTCTGGCCCCTCTCTGAGCAAAAACAGCCCCCCTCCCTTTCCTTCACAGCCCCTACTTGTAAAGGAGATCTTCCTACCTAGTCCCAGCTCTTGTTTCCACAAAGCTGACATCAGCTTCGACATATAGAGAGCCCTAACCCTTTCACACTATATAGCAGAGTACAGGCTGCTCACATGAGAGGTGCACATGCACATAGTGGCCAGAGGTGGCAGTAAAGAGCTCGATGTCTGAGCTCAATCACATGATCATAGCAGACGCTGCTGAGATCCTTCCTGTATTGCACAATAAGAATGGGCTCGCAAGTGCACGTACCCCGGTGCCCGAGTCCGCCAGGAAGTGAATCCTGCACTGCGCTAATCACAGGCTGGGAGACATTTCCCCGATGTGCAGCTGCAGCGAACGGGGAATATCTTCCTGCCGGTGATTAGCGCAGTGCAGGGTTCCCTTCCTGGCGGGCTCGGGCACGTGCACTTGCGAACATGCCCGAGCCGATCCCTATTTCACAACACGGCTCCCCTTCCCCTTCTCCTGGCCGAGCTGGGCCCCTTGGGCCCCTTACAGTTGTATTGGCTGTCCCCCCCTTGATGGCGGCCCTGACCATAGGTGCTCTGCTTTGCACCTTATTTTATAGTTTTTTCTTTAACTTGACTGAACATTAGTAGACAGCATGAAAGTGCTGAGCTTGCACAAATAAACTCCTCTTAGTACCACATCCATCCCATCTTAAAAACTAGAACTGAGCTCCTATCTCCGGAAATCTCTATTCAGCATAGGCAGCTCTCCCAATGATCACATCTGTTCTGATTTAGTATAAAATTGCATCTATCAAAGACTTTGTACATAGGGATTAAATGTACTTTTGTTTTGGCAAATGCACAATAAAGAACAATTCTATGCGTATTTGTCAACTATATGATCTCACAGAACAAACAGAGTCTGGAAACTCAAACTGTACCTACCCTTTTGCGCTGCCTTTTCCAATTTTTATTCTTCATCCACAGTGCCATGTCAGGAAGCCCATCACTGTTCGCTGATTGATCTGCAAAAATCCCAGAGTACATATGATCTTCTAACAGCGTATCATTTCCATGCCATATCATAGTTGGAGAAATGTCGTCTTACACTTTTTCACTCTTAGCGTGAGAGGGGGGGGGGGGGGGTGGAATTTTCCCTTTTGCTGATTGGAGTTAAAAAATACTGTGACTTATTCTCACATTTTACTATTTATTAAAGTAAGCGATGAAAAGAAAAGTCAGTGCAGTACAAATGTGGCCATAAAATAGGGACTTAGAAGTTCCTATACAAATCTTTAAGTCAGCCTTTCTCATCCATGGCTCAGTGGAACATTAAGATTCCTCCTGAGGTTTTTAGGAGTTCCTCGAGCTGTAGGAAATGGACTTCCCACCTGCAATGCCCACCAATGCAAAGTGGCATTGTTCCACTGACCACCAAAGTATTTACCGCTAGTGCTGGAGGACACCCTCACTAGTATTAGGGGACACCACCACTAGTGTTATAGAACACCACTACTTGTGTTAGGGAACACCTCCACTAGTTTTAGGGGACACAAGCACATGTGTTAGGGGACACCACCACTGGTGTTAGGTGACTCCACCACTAGTGCTAAAGAACACAACAATTTTCACTATCTGCGTTTCTTTTTTATTATTAATTGTATTTCAAGATAAATTAGGAACTTAGAAGTTCATGTGCAAACCTTTTGGGCAGCCTTTTTCACCCAAGGTTATGTGGAACCCTAATGTTCCTTTTGAGGTTGTTAGGGGTTCCTTTAGCAGTAGCAAATGGACCTCACACCTACAATGATCACCAATGCAAAGTGCCAGTTTTCCACTGACCACCGAAGTAGTGTTAGGAGACACCATCACTTGTGTTAGGGGGCACCACAACTAGTGTTAGAGGACACCTCCACTGGTGTTAGGAGACACCACCACTTGTGTTAGGGGACACTACCACTAGTGCTAGGTAGCACAACATTTTCACTATCTGTATTTCTTTTCTGTTATTCATTGCATTTCAAGATTAGTGTTGAAAATAAATATGTAATTTGCAGCAAGTAGTTGTTAAAAAATGATCAGTCCCTTGTGATACTTACCTAAGCTCTACCCTGGTCCTCTTTGGTCCTAGTAACAGTTCATAGTTCTGTTATTTATAATGCGTACATATGCTGTTTTTGTACACACCTGTTTAATGTCACTCCTGCGTGGGCAAACCATGGCTTGTCATACCCTTTTGAAATGTAATAAAAATATTGAACCAGAAAAATGATCTGTCTGGGGTGTCAAATACTCAAGGTACACCACATTCTTTTTTCTTTTATTTAACATTTTCTACAACTTAGGGTGGTTTCACACAGACATTCAGTGTGCAGGGTCTGTTTTGCTCAGTGGGGATTGCTCCGCTGATCCCCGCTGAGCTGGCGGATGACAGATCCGTCTCCGCTCATTGTGCAGAGACGGATCTATCAGAGCCCCAATCTCCTCTATGGGATGACAACGGACCGTCTGTCTGTTGTCATCCAATCCGATCCCCAGACGGATGGAAAAATAGGGTTTCCATCCACCAGACTTTACGGGAAAGGAGCGGATCAGAGAGCGACGGATGTCAGTGGACACGTCACCTCTGATATCCATAGAGAGGCATGGAGCGTCCATTCAGGTTTGCCTGAAAAACAGACAGGTGGAAGTCCATGTGAAAGGGGCCTTACTGATCATGTATATCAAATATATTAATTTTTAGTAGAAGTTTTCTGGTTTAGGTCTTCGCTGTGGTGCCCCAACTAGAGTCCTGAAAACCAGTGTTCTCAATAATGCAAATAACCATGAAAAAGAACATCAACCAGCTTAGCCTTACCTCTTTCTACATCACCACTGATGATAATTTTATGATCACAATCCTACAACCAATAGTAATGAATTGGATGCTTGGGAGGCCAAACTTTACTTTGAATACTTAGGTCGGCATTTACTTAATGGAACACCATGGATTCTGGGAACCCTGGAATTTCCTTGAGATGTAAAAATGGACACGACTGATGGCTGCTTTGCTGTTTACCAGCATCAACATTATGATACATTTAAAGTGGTTCTAGCAGGAAAAAACGAATAAGGTTGAGTTTTTGCCTTTAGTTATAGTTTGATGCTACAAAATCATAGTCCTTCCATACTGTAAAAAACAAACTGCAGATTGCCACTAACCTCTTAAAAAAGGTAAAAAAAGATTGCCAGAGCACTAATCTAAAGAGACATCAAAGCAGTAGTTGATTGTTTCCTGCAGGCTGGACGTCATTAAAGCCTCTCATTCTACTAAAGCTTCACCTGCTGGCTTAAAGCTGGACTCTAGTAAACCTAAAAATGTTCTGCAGGGGTTAACTGCTCATTTCTGTCTATGGCGGAGTTTCTCAACCTTTTTTCAGTCGTGAGACCCTATGAAATTATGCTCTTTTAACTTTTCATGTGTGGACATAGAAAAAGTACCTGGACCAGATGGCATCCACCCACGGATTCTAAAAGAATTGAGCTCTGTCATTTCAAAACCGTTGTTTCTAATTTTTAGGGACTCATTAATATCTGGAATGATACCACTGGATTGGCGTAGGGCCAATGTGGT
This sequence comes from Glandirana rugosa, assembly GCA_018402905.1. NCBI lineage: Eukaryota > Metazoa > Chordata > Amphibia > Anura > Ranidae > Glandirana > Glandirana rugosa. The sequence continues at coordinate 730,165 of BLSH010358025.1, forward strand.
ACCTATATTTAAAAAGGGATCAAAGTCTTTACCAAGTAACTATAGACCTGTTATTTTAACTTCTATAGTCGAGAAGATACTGGAGAGTTTAATAAAAGACCACATAGTTGAGTTATTGCTGGAAAAAAAAAATGATTTATGAAAGACAGAAGTTGTCAAAGAAACCTGATTTCTTTTTATGAGGAGGTAAGTAAAACCTTGGACAGAGGGGTGGCTGTGGACGTCATGGTATACTTGGTTTTGCAAAAGCGTTTGACGCAGTTCCCCACACACGGCTAATGTGTAAGGTTAAGTATACAGGTCTGAAAAAATCTGTTTGTAAATGGATAGAAAACTGGCTAAAAGACTGAATTCAGAGAGTAGCGGTTAATTGTTCTTACTCTGAATGGTCTAAGGTTATCAGTGGTGTACCCCAAGGTTCAGTGTTGGGACCAGTGGTGGCCTCTCCATTAAGAGAGCAGGGGCGCCACCCCCCCTCATCCATCCAGCCCCCTAATTTACAGGCAGGGCTCCAGACGCATGGATTCCAGTCAGGGTTTTATTTTTTTGAAGCACGTAATTAGAACCAGAGGCTCTAATAGGCTTCAAAAAAGGGTGGGCTCAGGGTGCAGAGCACTGTGCCCTGATTATACCTAGTTGTGTGACAATGGCGTATGAATATAAGCTATTGTCACACTGATTCACCTCCCAGCCAATCAGAGACCCATTTCCCGACTGGCCGAAAGGAGAAGCATTCCAATTGGTCGAGGAGGGAGGAGACGCATGGCAGAATCCACCGTAATGCCTGCGGAGGAGAGCAGGGGAAGGGGAAGCTGCCCCGCATCACCCGTGTGAAGTGCTGCCTGCCATAGATGGGGTAAGTACCGGTGCTCCTGATGACCCGACTGACCAACTGATCGGACCGAGGGGTGGGTTACACGACGATTGGGGGGGGGGTGTGGCTGTGGGTGAAATGTTTGCCTCTCCCCCCACCTTTTTAGTGTTAGCAGATGACACCAAGCTATGCAGTGGAATAACTTCCTTACAAGATGTCTCCAACTTACAAGACGACCTCAATGCACAGTTTAATTGCTCAACTGTGTGGCAAATGAGGTTTAATGTTGATAAATGTAAAGTTATGCACTTGGGGGCTAAGAATATGCATGCATCATACATAATAGGGGGAGTACAACTGGGGGAATCCATAGTGGAGAAGGATCTGGGGATTTTGGTAGATCATAAGCTTAAAGAGAAAGTAAACCCTGATGGGTTTTACTTCCTCTTTGTTGCATTGCATTACCCTGCAATGCAAAAGCATAATAGGCTAGTATGCATTGCATACTAGCCTATTATGTGACACTTACCTGCAATGGATGCTCGCGCTGTCCCCGCAGTAGATAGAACAGTCGGCACATAGAAGTACACTCCATATCTCCTAAACCGTGCAGGTTTAGGAGATATGCAGGGAACCTATAGGTGAGCCTTATTATAGGCTTACCTGTAGGTTAAAGTGGTTGTCATGAGTTGAAAACCACTTTAACCACTTTACCCCCGGAAGGATTTCCCATGTTAGGACCAGAGCACTTTTTGCAATTCAGCACTGCGTCACTTTAACTGACAATAGCGCGATCGTGCGATGTTGTACCCAAACAAAATTTACGTCCTTTTTTTTTCCACAAATAGAGCTTTCTTTTGGTGCCATTTGATCACCTCTGCGTCATTTCTGATCACCGCTATAAACAAAAAAAGAGTGACAATTTTGCAAAAAAAAAAAACAATATTTCTTACTTTTTGCTAAAATACAAATCCAAAAAAAAAATAAAAAAGGAATTCATTGGTTTTGGCCAATTTATATTCTTCCTCATATTTTTGGTAAAAAAATTGCGTTTATTGATTGGTTTGCGCAAAAATTGCCGCATTTACAAACCATGAGAATTAATTTCTGGCGTTTTTACAATTTTTTTTTCTTTAATGGTAATGGCGGCGATCTGCGATTTTTATCAGGACTTTGATATTGGGACGGACATGTTGGACATTTTTGACACTTTTTTGGGACCAATGACATTTATACAGCGATCAGAAATTTAAATATACACTGATTACTGTATAAATGCAGTAGAAGGGGTTAACCTGCAGGGGGAGATCTAGGGGTTAACTGTGTTCCCTGGGTGTGTTCTTACTGTGGGGGGGCTGGGCTACCATGGGCATAAGAGATCTAACTGATCCCAGTGACAGGGATCAGTAGATCTTTTAAATGCCCACTGACAGAGAGGGGAAACACCGTGATTACATCTGCGGCTTCCCGTTTTTTCTCTCTGCCAGGTCATCGCGGGTCGCCGGCGGACATCGGGTCCGCCCGAGCCGCGAGCACACTCCTGCTGAGTGCTAGCAGCCCAAGCGCGAGCCACCATTTATAGCCACCATTTATAGAAGCGAGACGCTGCCACAGTGCAGCAGTAACTATACGCTACGCGGTTGGGAACCGGTTAATAAAAGTATGCAATGCCAAGCTGCGTTTTTCAAAGTGAGCAAAGTCCTTTCTTGTATTAAGAGAAGCATGGACTCCAAAAAGATAAATATCATTGTTTCCCTGTACAAATCATTAATAAGACCTCATTTGGAATATGCAGTTCAGTTTTGGGCATCCGTTTTAAAAAGGATATTGGGGAACTGGAGAAAGTGCAGAGAAGAGCAACCAAACTGATAAGAGGCATGGAGGAGCTCAGTTATGAGGAAAGATTAGAGGAAATTAATTTATTCTCTCTTGAGAAAAGGAGATTAAGGGGGGATATGATCAACATGTACAAGTATATAAGTGGTCCATATAGTGAACTTGGTGTTGAGTTATTCACTTTAAAGATGAAGTAAACCCTGATGGGATTTACATCCTCTGTATTCCACTGCAAAGTAGAAGCATTATGGGCTACTATGCATCGCATAGTAGCCCATAATGCTTCTTACCTGCAAACGAAGCCTGCGATGTCCAGCGTTGTCCCCTGTGCTGGCCGCGTCCATCTTCAGCCCCTCTTCCTTCCGGGGCCGCGACTCCGGCTCTGTGACTGGCCGTAGTCGCGTGAGTCACAGCACGATCTCAGTGAAGAAACAATCTCAGTGAAGAGCCTTATTCTAGGCTCACCTGTACGTTAAAGTGGTTGTCACAGGTTGACAACCACTTTGAGGTCATCACAGAGGACATGGGGGCACTCTTTACATCTGCAGAAAAAGAGATTTAATCTCCAAAATACAGTAAGGTTTCTTCACAATAAGGCTACTTTCACACTGAGGCGTTTGAAAAACACGTGCAAAACATCAAGCGTTATTACCGCGGTTTGCCGCGTTATCGCTATAATTAGCGCTAACACCCATTCGTTTTTCAGGCGCTTTTCAAGCGCTAGCATTAAATAAATAGCACATCCCCGTACATTACATCCTGTTTACTTCCTGGTATTTTGACCTTTCCACAACCTCTGGGAGTTTTGATGGCGCTTTTTAAAGCGTTTTACATTCATTTCAATGTATATGGGCGTTTTTAATGCGCTATGTTTAGCGCTCGGAATAAGCACAAAAAAATCATGCTTGCAGGACTTTTTTAAACGCGGCGCCAGCGCGACGCCCCAGTGTGAATAGGTACATTGGAATTAATGGGCAGCGTTTTAGAAGCGTTTTGGAAGCGCTATTTTTAGCACAAAAACGCTAGGAAAGCACCTCAGTGTGAAAGGGGCCTTAGAGCTGTGAAAATGTGGAATTGACTCCCTCCAGAGGAGGTTCTAGCCAGCTCAGTAGATTGCTTTAAAAAAAGACTGGATTCTTTCCTAAATGTACATAATATAATTGTGTAATGACTTTTATAGGTAACGTTGATCCAGGGAATATCCGATTGCCTCTCAGGGGATCAGGAAGGATTTTTTTTCCCCTGCTGGAGAAAATGGAATCATGCTTTGCTGGGGGTTATTGCCTTCCTCTGGATCAACTGTGTGTATAGGATTGTGTATATGGGATTATATATGTATACAGTTGTTCTCATGGTTAGTATTTGGCTGAAGCCATTTATTATCAATCAACCGTGTTTACTCTTTTTAAATCATAATGACAACAGAAACTATGACCCTGATCAAAAGTTTACATACCCCAGTTCTTAATACCGTGTATTGCCCCCTTTAACATCAATGACAGCTGGAAGTCTTTTGTGGTATTCGTGGATGAGGCTCTTTATCTTCTCAGATGGTAAAGCTGCCCATTCCTCTTGGCAAAAAGCCTCCAGTTCCTGGAAATTCTGGGGCTGTCTTGCATGAACTGCATGTTTGAGATCTCCCCAGAGTGGCTCAATGATATTGATGATACCCAGAACCTTCACTTTATTCTGCTGTTGCCAATGCCAGGTCGACTGGGCCTTGTGTTTTGGATCATTGTGATGTTGGATTGTCCAAGTCCTTCCCATGCGCAGCTTCTTGGCTGATGAATGCAAAAGTTCCTCCAGTATTTTTTGATAACATACTGCATTCATCTTGTCATCAATTGTGACCCAATTCCCTGTTCATTTGTAGCTCACGCATCCCCAAAACATCAGCGATCCACCTCCATGTTGTAGGAATGGTGTACCTTTCATCGTAGGCCTTGTTGACTCCTCTCCAAATGTAGGGTTTATGGTTGTGGCCAAAAAGCTCAATTTTGGTCTCATCACTCCAAATGACTGTGCCAAAAGGTTTGGTGCTTGTCTCTGTGCTGTTTGGCGTATTGTAAGGGGGATACTTTGTGGCATTTGCGTAGTAATGGCTTTCTTCTGGTGACTTGAAACAGCCACATCACATGTTTTCAGAGTCCTGTATTTCACCTGAAGTTATTTGTGGGTTTTTCTTTGCATCCCAAACAATTTTCCTGGAAGTTGTGGCTGAAACTTTAGTTGGTCTACCCAGTTTGGTTTGGTTTTAACAGAACTCCTCATTTTCCACTTCTTGATTAGAGTTTGAACACTGCTGATTGTCATTCTCAATCCCTTGGATAACTTTTTATATCCCTTTCCTGTTTTATACAGTTCAACTACTTTTCCCCCCAGATCCTTTGACAATTCTTTTGCTTTCCCCATGACTCAGAATCCAGAAACGTCAGTACAGCACTGGATGAAAGATGCAAGGGCCTATCAGAAGTCCACAAATTCATTGACCTTGTATACACACACACTAATTACAAGCAAACAGATCACAGGTGAGGATGGTTACCTTTAATAGCCATTCAAACCCCTTTGTGTCAACTTATGTGCATGTTATCAGGCCAAAATCCCCTGGGTGTGTAAACGTTTGATCAGGGTCATTTGGGTAGTTTCTGTTGCCATTATGATTTAAAAAGAGTAAACACTGTTGATTGATAATAAATGGCTTCAGCCAAACACTAACCATGAGTGAAAGAAATGTTTTGTGTTATCAGTCATATTCTTTGAAAAATGACCAGGAAATCATAAACTTATGAGCACAACTGTATACAGTTATGCAGCATCTCACAAAAGTGAGTACACCCCTCACATTTTTGTAAATATTGTATTATCTTTTCATGTGACAACACTGAAGAAATGACACTTTGCTACAATGTAATGTAGTGAGTGTACAGCTTGGTACTCTTCACCTGGTTACCGCCACACACACTTGACACCATCTGAACCAAATAAGTTTATCTTGGTCTCATCAGATCACAGGACATGGTTCCAGTAATAATCCATGTTCTTAGTCTGCTTGTCTTGAGCAAACTGTTTGCAGGCTTTCTTGTGCATCATCTTTAGAAGAGGCTTCCTTCTGGGATGACAGCCATGCAGACCAATTTGATGCAGTGTGCGGCGGATGGTCTGAGAACTGACAGGCGGACCCCCCACCCCTTCAACCTCTGCAGCAATGCTGGCAGCACTCATACGTCTATTTCCCAAAGACAACCTCTGGATATGACGCTGAGCACATGCATTCAACTTCTTTGGTCAACCATGGCGAGGCCTGTTCTGAGTGGAACCTGTCCTGTTAAACAGCTGTATGGTCTTGGCCACCATGCTGCAGCTCAGTTTCAGGGTCTTGGCAATCTTCTTATAGCCTAGGCCATCTTTATGTAGAGCAACAATTCTTTTTTCAGATCCTCAGAGAGTTCTTTGCCATGAGGTTCCATGTTGAAATTCCAGTGACCAGTATGAGAGAGTGAGAGCGATAACTCCAAATGTAACACATCTGCTCCCCATTCACACCTGAGACCTTGTAACACTAATGAGTCACATGACATTGGGGAGGGAAAATGGCTAATCGGGCCAAATTTGGACATTTTCACTTAGAAGTGTACTCACTTTTGTTGCCAGCGGTTTAAACATTAATGGCTGTGTGTTGAGTTATTTTGAGGGGACAGCAAATTTACACTGTTATACAAGCTGTACACTCACTACTTTACATTGTAGCAAAGTGTCATTTCTTCAGCGTTGTCACATGAAAAGATAGAATAAAATATTTACAAAAAACTTTTGTGAGATACTGTATATTTTTTCCCCCCTTTTATAGGGTAAACTAGATGGACGTGTGTCTTTTTTTCAACCTATGTAGCTATGTGTCACAGCATTTAAATAATAAAATACAAAAACATTTAGGGCCGGGTCATACTGCTCCGATCTCAGAGATCAGATGTGTTTCCCACCGCACTGCAGTGAGTCACAAATGCGATCTCTGTGCGATGCAAATTCAGCCATAGAAATAGTATGGATGAATTTGCATCACAATCAGAGCAAATTCTCACAGGACCCTTTTTTTCCGCAGCAGCAGAATTGGATCGCATGGGTGTTCAAACCATGCGATCCGACTCTTGTGCAAGTTTGCAGTTCGCAATGCGATATACAAACTGATTTGGGGGTGTTATTAGCTGTGTAGTGACACTCCCCACAGTTTGCATATGTGTGAACTGCCGCCGGGAAACATGCGATAAGGGAACCCGCAGTGGATTTGCAGTGTTCACACATCGCAGCAGTGTGAAGCAGCCCTTAAAATGTAAAAAATAAAGATTGCCAGAACACTAATCTAGTTAAAGGGACAGCAAAGTTGATTGCTTCCAGCAGGCTGGATCTCATTAAGACCTCTGATTCTACTAATTCACTTATATGTGCAAATATCAGCTTGTGCTATTGTTCTCTGTAAACAGGCATATTATATCAAAACATATAAAAATGGTCTAAAGCTTCAACTGCTGGCTAAGGCTCCATTTATACGGACACTATTTTAACCTCCCCTGAACGATTTTTTTTGACAGCTAGAAGCTGACGTCTAAAACGTTTTGCCACGTTTAGCGGCGTTTGCATCTAGGAGTGTTTTTAAAGAAAACATTTTTTTTAAAAATGGGAATGCCTGTAAACGAAACGGTCCTAGACGTGAGTTACCGTGTGTAGGCATATTTAGCGGCGTTTACAAGCTGTTTGGCATTTCAAATGCCTCTGAAGTGGCATCTGAACCCAATTTTTTGCGTTCCAATGAAATGACATTAACCACTTGCCGGGGCGACAAAGTGGCTCGATATCGCAAGACGGCGGCTGCGGGATCGCGCACTGTGAGCGCACGCGCGCCGCCGGAGGTGCGCCCGCACGCTCACTGTGTTTGGGGGGGGGCCTGGGAGCAGGTGCGGCGGACTCGATCGCCGCCGGCTACCCGCGATGCCCCCCCCCCGCACTGAAAGAACGGAGGTCCATGTAAGTAAACACGGACCTCCGTTCTGTGAGAGGGGGAAGGACTGTGATCACAGCCTTCCTCTACATGGAAGCTGTGATCACTCCCCTTCCCCTGCTAGGGCAGCCCACACACAGTTAGAACACGCCCAGGGAACACAGTTAACCCTTAGAGCGCCCCCTGCAGGTTAACCCCTTCACTGCCAATGGCATTTACACAGTAATCAGTGCATTTTTATAGCACTGATCGCTGTATAAATGCCAATGGTCCCAAAAAAGTGTCAAAATGGTCCGACATGTCTGCCCCAATATCGCAGCACTGCTAAAAATCACAGATCACCGCCATTACTAGTAAAAAATAAAAAAAAAATAAAAACCCCAGAAATGAATTCTCTTCATCCGTAAACGCGGCCACTTTTGCGCAAACCAATCAATAAACGCCGATTGCGATTTTTTTTATCACAAATATGAGGAATAATATAAATCAGCCAAAACCGATGAAAAAAATGTTTTTTTGTATTTTTTTTTTTGTATTTGTATTTTAGCAAAAAGTAAGAAATTTGGGTTTTTTGCAAAGTTGTCGCTCTTCTTTTGTTTATAGCGGCGATCAGAAATGACGCAGCGATGATCAAATACCACCAAAAGAAAGCTCTATTTGTGGGAAAAAAAGGACGCAAATTTTGGGTACAACGTCGCACGACCACGCAATTGTCAGTTAAAGCGATGCAGTGCCGAATCGCAAAAAGTGCTCTGGTCCTAAAGTGTGAAATGCTTCCGGGGCTGAAGTGGTTAAATGACCCTGTGTAAATGTACTGATAAGATAACATAGAGGAAAGTTCAGGGGCAGCTGAAAAAAACGCCCAAATGCCTCAAAACATCCGTTTACCAGCAGCAGTGTAAATGAGTAGAGTTGAGCGAACACCTGGACGTTCGGGTTCTGCTGGTCCGTCCGAACTTCGGGACAAAGTCCGGGTCCGGGTCCGGACGGAACCCGAACGCTCGCACGGACAACGAACCCCATTGAAATCAATGGGGACCCGAACTTTTAGGCACAAAAATGTCTGTAGGAAAGTCCTGAAAAGCCCCAGAGGGCTGCAAAAGGAAGTAAAATGGGGGTAAGGGTAGGGCAAGTGCCCTACAAAAAAATGGGGACAGGGAAATAACTTTAAATAATAAATTTCAATAAAGGGACAGGGGTAAAAAAACATCCCGTGAACGGGATGGGAATGGGGGTAAAATGAAGGAAAACGTCGGGAGACCCCGAAAAGTCCTGAAAGGATGTCTGTAAAAACACGGATTTTCAAGCCCAGGGGTAACTAAAGTTACCCCAAGCAACAGGCACGCTCGCAAGCCCAAGGCAGGCCTGGGCCTGGGCCTGAAACAGGGCTTCAAGCCTGCCTGGTCGTCTTGGGCTTGCAGGTCCACAAGCGAGTTGAGATGAGTAAATGTGACGACGACCATTTGCCTACAAAACTCCGTAAACCCGCA
>BLSH010358025.1:752711-769225 GCA_018402905.1 Glandirana rugosa
TGTTTTATGCAGAGCTTGATCTGCAACTCAAAGCAGCGGTATGTAAAATCTCTAATTTTTGCTATTTGTCCTCAGAGCAACAGCACAGACAGCAGTAGTAAAGTAATCTATCTCAGGATGCAGGATCAGGTCCTAAAATGTCTCAAATCTGTCCCTCAAGCTTTCAGCTTCCTTTCCCTACACTAACCCAAGGAGCATGTGACTGCAGCACTGTGACTCCAGCTTATAAAGAGGCTGGGTCACATGATGCACTGGCCAATCACAGTCATGCCATTAGTAGGCATGGCTGTGATGGCTTCTAAGGGCAAACCAGTGAAACGCTTGTTGATTGGCTGCCCTGCAGCTTCTCAACACGTGGAGTAAAATAGCAGAACCCCGGACCGAACCCGAACGATTTTTGAAATGTCCGGGCCCGGGTCCGTGCCACGGACACCCGAAAGTTCGGTACGGACCCGAACGTTACAGTCCGGGTTCGCTCAACACTACTCATGAGTGAGCATCTGCTCCTTCACCATCCAATCACAGCTTTGAACAACCTGATTCAGTAATCAGTTTTAGTAAATCAACGCCATTGTAAAATGTCTGGATTTGGATTTGAGGCTGGGCTCACACCATTGCAGATTGGATGCGGGTTTACCACATCCAAATTGCAATAGCAGGAGATTTTGATCTATGGAGCCAGTTCACATAACTCCGCAGAGGGTCCAGTGTGATTTGCACAAGAATTCTTTGTGTTTTTTGGTCCATTTCAGGTCTGGATTCAGAGAGAGGAGAAGAGAGAGGACGCAGGTACTGTGACAGCTGCCGGAGGAGAGCCCATCCAGGATGTGGAGGACACAGTGATTGGTTGGGAGGAATGGCCACGCCTCACTACTTGAGGACTGGTGGGAGGAGCAAAGACTTGTGTGTGGGGTGGGGAGTAATCCCCAGAGAGACTGGACTCTGTGGAACTGTGTTGTGGAACCGTGTAGGACTACATGATCCAGAAGCAGAGTGCTTGAGGGAGAAGGGAAAGGAAGCAAAAGCCAGGGCTCAGGGCAGTCATATAGAGGACAGTGAGAAAGGGCCATCCCAAAGGGCTGCTGTGTCAGAGATAGAGGTTCTGAGTCGTTGCTGACAACACTGCTTCCATGAAAGATTGTCATTTCTAGGCCCTGAGTTGTGGCTGTTGTCATTGGTTCCAGACAGAGAGGGGGAGGAGGCGTAATCGCAGATTATTTGGTGGTGAGAGGCCGCTGGCCACAACTTTCTGCCCACTTCTTAGAGACAGTGATAGCAATTTTTAGGATTCAGTTTGGGTACTTACTATATGCCCACTATTGTGGGATCTACTCAAGTCTGAGCAGTCCACCGCTGGAACTTTAGGTCCCAACAATTGCCAACACTAGTGGGAGGGGTTTGGAAAAACTGAGGGACCTTTAGTTCCCAGTACCCCCCTTAGTTAGGACCTCCCTGGTTTAAGGGTCTGAGAGGACGGGACTATTTAGCTGATCATTGGCTGTTCCTCTTAATCAAGGTGATCACAGGTGAAGGGTTTTGGGGGTGTCAGTTTGTGTATTGTGGGAGATTAGCTCGGGGGGATCACTTTTCAGATGCAAACATTCGACGTGGAGGACAGTTTCTTAAAAATCTGGCGGCTTACCAGTTTTCTTATTTCAGGTTTGCAAGTTCAAAACACAAACAAAACCTCGCCGTCTGGCGCTAAACCAAACAAACAGGTTCCTCTCTATACAGTGTGGGGCTGTCCCTGACACTCACAAAACATAAGCACAGTGCAAACCTTGTTCATAGAGTCCAAAATAGCACACAGAGCTCTCTAAGCTTTCTCCCTCTGAGATCCAGGATAGAGCTCTCCTCTGTTCTCTTCCTGGTTATTAAATGCAGGTGGAGAGGGGTTTGAGTGGACCAGAAAGACCGGGCCGGAACCAGCTCTGCCACGGTGGCAGGCAAAACCCGGATCAGACTTCCGCTAGTCACCTCAAAATGACCGCATGCGAGGCGACAAGTATCACCCGTCCATTGTGGTGCCTCACATAACGTCACAGTATGCATACCTCTCAACAGTCCTGGATTCTGCGGGACTGTCCTGGGATCTTAAAAAATCCTGGCATTTTGTAGATCTGGGCTGTATTCTACTGGCAGCTTTTCCTCTCTGTCGGGAAGAAGGATCTCCTGCCTGTCATAATCGCTATAGTCCTAGCAGAGGGAGGCAGTGGCACAGTATGCAGAACATGGACAGGTAAGTAATGGTTGTAATGGTTGCCTAGAGGTTGCCAAAAAGTCTTCAAATATGTGCTCATTATCACTCTATAGGCAACCGTTGCTCTATAGGCATAGATGATGCTTGAATAATCCCAGGAACAAGTATTGTCAGTCAGCACTGTAGAGTGCTTTGGAGTGGTCATAGGAAAAGGATAAGTAGTCCTTGCTTTATCTATGTGTAAGCAGTCAGTCAGTGGGTGCTGGGAGGGTTGGAGTTCAAGTTTTGCCTGCTCTCCTGACTGTTTTGCTGGGTCTTTCTGTCTGGGTCTGGTCCACGTGCCCCGTGTGATATGAATTGGGATAGTGGTCTGGTACAGAGAGTCCCCGCCAAGAGGGCCCAGGGAGCTGTCCTTGGTCTCACGCGAGCAACTGAGTGTGAGACCCACAGGGGACAGAAACAGGAGAAGAAACCCTCAGGAGTAGGAGAATGTCAACTGTTATGGCCCACAACAGAGTCTTTTAGCTTGACGTTTCTGCCTGAAGATGCCAGACCTGGACTATGCCTCAGAAGGTCCTGCACTAGCGTGAGAGATAATTAAAAAATGTTGCACTAATGAATTCATATATATATATAAAGAAAGATAAAAAATGAATATGACAAAAAAGATCCAGTGAATTTAGTGAAAGTCCATATATTCATTCGTTGATGGATTATAAACCACAACCCCTATAATAACAAATAGATGCATAACAGTCTAATGAAAGATGAAAATCTGTGTGATAATTTGATTGTAGATAACATCCACCATATACCACCACCAATGTGTAAATGCAGCCTCCACCTATCAGGATATGCTCTTACCAGAGCCCCATAACCACCTCTTATGGGGGGTCAGGGAACACTTTGTGTAGACACAGCCTCCACTGGGCAACCAGCATTCAGGCTCCATATAGCAATCTGGTCAAAGCAATGAGAAGTTTCAAAAGAATATACCTCCGCTTGACAGGTACAGCTTTGTCTCAAGTGTGACACTTATGCTGAGATCAGGAAGATGAGATCTCCTCCAGCTCCTCCTAGCGTGAGAGAGCCTGTACAGGACTATGGACACTGAAATACACTTTTTCACTTATGTCGGGGCAGCACGTTAGCCTGTAGCTCAAGTTAGGAGTAGGGAAGTATGTTTTGCCTGGTGGACTGTTTTAAATAATGTATTGAAACTTTGTCCTTGCCTGGTCTAAAGTCATTAAAGAAGTGTATCGTAAGTTACCGCAACATACATAGTTCACCAAGTGGGTCTTGGGCAGTACCTACCTACTGTCTACCCTCAAGTTGTAAAGCGCTCCGTAAATTGTTGGCGCTATATAAATCCTGTATAATAATAATAATAATAATTGGGATATGAAGACATCAGCGTGGAGTAGAGCAACGTGAAGACAGAAGGAGTTGCCAAGAGTAATGGAAATGTAACAAGCAGTCTGTTGATAGCATGTGCCTGTTATAGATGGCATGGCCTCTCGTAGCGAGGAGAAATAGTTGGCACTCCCAGTGCCAGCAGTCTGTCTCCCAGAGCGATGAGAGCGGATTGCACCGCAGAGGTTCTCCATCCTGTACAGAGGTACAGGGGTTCAATAGTTAAGTTGAGTGCACGTGTGAAGCCCTAGCAATTTGGGAGTAGTAGTGGAAGACATTAAACAAGTGGATGTGGGCATTGGCTCAGCGTGTCCCTCCAAAATGCAAGTTGCTGTGAAGCTGCACATTGACATGAGAAACTAACCATTAACTGGAGAACAGTTGCAGTGCTGTGCGCATTGTGGACATTCATTTCAAGTGTCTTAAGGTTGAGTGCTCCCCCATGGCAGTCTCAGCCTTCTTGCAAGGTATCGAGTAGGCGACACAAAATAAAGGTACCCCATATGTGTGTGAAGTGACCCTGTGAAAAAGTGCCTAACGTAGCCCAGAAGAACCCACCCCAGGGTAGGCCTCTCATGTGACCCTTGCTTGGCGGCCAACAAGGAGGGAAACTTGGAGGACGTGACTGACATCCACTCCCTACCCTTACATATGGAATAAAAATGTCTTCTATGGAAAGGTCTGTTGTCAAGAGGGAGAAAACACTGTATATACACATACACATTCTATAGGAATGCATTCATACTTATTTAGGCTGTGGAGCTAAACCCCTGTAGTCCTGTTTGTTGTAACAGATTCTTTGCTAAATGGCACTGAAGGTTTGTTACTCTTTTAGCATAAGATTACTGTATATACTCCTATATACGCCTCAGCTGCTGCATGATATAAACAAGCACACATGAGAAACAAAATAAAGCAGCATCTGTCAGGGGAAAAACTTTAGGAGTAACTTACACATTGCAGATTATACCTCCTACCCTCAGATTCATAGGGACTGTCCCGGTATTTTAATGAAATCCTATAGATCTTGGCTGGGTCCCACTGCTGGCCAGGTCCTGGAATGCTCATTCCTGGACCTGTCTTTGGCCACTTTGCAGCTGTGTTGGGCAGGGTGATCCCATACCCGACATGAGCACTGCATATCAGGCAGGGAGGCAGAGCATGCACAGGTAAGTTGTCTACTGAACACAAATAACCCACACTAAACACTAATCTCCACTGTCACCAATGTACCCCACCATAACCTCAGCAGACACCTCTGCCCTCCTCTTTTCCTGCAGAGTGCCCCCTTTTTCTCCCCACTGAGCTCCATTGCCCTCTCACTTTCCTCCACTTGGGGCATTATTCAACTACTTACCACTGTTACCGAGCATCTTCTTCCACGGATTACTGTCTCTTGGCATTCTTACCTCCCGTTGACCACAGACACCGGCTATCACCACCTCCTGCTGACCTGCAATAAAGGGACACCATGACACATACTGACTGCTGCACTCTATACATTTTGTTGAAAATTAGAAAGTGCATATTGCTGTACATTGCATAGTCCTGACCAAAGTGTTTATTGTCTCAACAGTTGCTGGTGGCAAAGTAGTCTCAATTTTAATCTTAAGTTCTTGTAGTGTGCTAGATGTAAATAGGTTAGTTGTTAGAGTAGGAAAATTGGCTCGGCTGAGAGCCAAGCCTGAGTTTTGAATCTGGGTAAGAGTTCAGTCACTCAGGGGGCTGGATGACTCCTCTGGCAGCTCTCTCTGGGACTTCTGCAAGTTGGTAGAAACTTCCAGAACTGGAGGGTGGGACCAAGGAGGGGCTGCCATGCATATTTATGAGGTCCTGAACAAATCCCTAGCTAAAAGGGGCTGACAGGGGGCAGGCCACCCCATAAATACGTATGAGTCATGCCAGTAGGGGCAGTTGGGTGGAAGATGGAGTGCTGAGGAGCCTGTCGGAGGCCCTTGCAGGGGCGCCCCCTAGTCTGGGGGGGGTGACCTCGGGCCTGGGGCTCAGGTGCTGGAAGCATCCCCCACAACACATGGAGGAAGCCCTTCCTGGAGGCACAGGAGCAAGGAGAGAGGACAGTGGGAGCAGGTCAGCACATCTGCGAAATCTCCTGGGAGTCAGCTGGGTGGGCTGGTGAGTGTCAGTCTGGAGGACTGAGGGGAGAAGTTAGCCTGGAGGGCTAGTGAAAGGGGCCACTGCAGCCAGGTGGGTTGGCAGTGCCTGAAGAGGTGGTGCTGGGATCAGTGACCACAGAGAGGAAGTGCTGGGAAAGTGTGAACTGTGTCACCCTATCTGCTCTTCAAGTATAGGGTCTGCGAGTCCATGACTGTAATGGGGCTTTGCTACAAAATTACTACAGGGTAAAATAGCTTGGTTCTGCAAGCAAGTGTGTGCTTGTGGAAGAAGAGGAGCTGTATATAGGACTGTACATAAGAAGAGGTGTACCTGAAGTTTGTTTGAAGTCAAGTGGGCATCCCATAACCCCCCCATCCCTATCCCTATCCAAGTTATATCCCTCAATAAAACAAAAAAAAAAAACAAAGTCACGGACTGTTCTCTGACTCTGGAGTGACTGTGGAAATGCGGTATGCCTGGCTGTGCAGGGTGAAGGATCCCAGTTCATCTGCGGCCCTTAAGGGTGTGTGCTACATTCTGATATAAGTAGCCTCAGATTATTTTCTAAAACTGGAGAGTGCACACTCTGGTGCAGCTTTGCATGTAGGAAGCTGATTGATTGCAGAGCTGCACTAGATTTTGCACTCTGCGATTTTAGTAAATCAACCCCATAGTCTCTATAAGACTCTATAACAACAGAGTCTAGCTAAGAACTACTTTAGTAAACAGTTCAGAACACAAACAGTTATATTTAATCAAAAACAGCAAACCTGTCAATGAAGTCCAGGGTAGTTCTGGTAACACAGGTGAACAGCTGGAGGGGTCCAAGGATTAAAGACATGGGGGTTCCCCACTGGAACCAGACCACTCTGGTAGTAGTTGGGGAGGTGCTCCCCCACAGTAGCCTTGTCTTCCAGAGAACCTGCATGCGATTTGGCTCCAGCTTGCTACACACCAGTTTTGACACTGGAGGGTCTCTCACGTGTCTGAGGATCACTTGCCCAGCTGCCTCTGCCTCTCTGAGCTGCTGAGGGAGGGAAAGCAGAGAAACGTATCTGTGTGTCCAAGAATCCAGGGGTTAAAGGGGCCTGCACCTGAACCTGAGCATGGTGAGTAAGTGGACGCTCCTCTATAGTAGCGCAAGCTGCCAATCCAAGGAGCTGATAGTAGAAGAGAGCAGAGTGAAAGATTAATGAGCTCATCAGTCTGCTGCTTCCCCTTTAACTGTCCAGGCACAAGCTGGGAATGAAGAAGAGAGCTGTAAATGAAAGTCAAAATGCAGCAGAGAAAGATCAGCTACCCTCCCCTGCTAGATAGGGCTGTGCTCTGGGGCAGAGCTGTGAAAAGTTAGGAACTGGGTTGACAGAAATACAAATCCATTGGCAGGTAAAACTATTTTTAAAAATAAAAAAGAAACCAACAAAATCAATACAAGGGACATTACTCGCAGTCAGTGTGATGTGTCCTTTGTCCTGCTGGCTTCTGCTTTACCTGAAAACTTGCATCCTCTGACAACCCCCCCCCCCCCTTTTATGTTCTATGAATGGGGGAGGGGGGTGGAAAGGGTGGGCATAGTCAGCACTCTTGATGAGTCCATGTGACAGGTCCCTTGGCTCTATTAACACACAGCCGCAAGAGTTAATAGAGCCCAGAGACCTATCATATGCATTCATCAAGAGTGCTAACTATGCCCGCCCTTTCGATCCTCCTCCTTTATTCACAGGAGCTCTACCATAGCTTCCACGAATGAAAAGCGTTACTATGAATGGAGGATGGATGGATGAAAGGTACTAGCGCAGCTGCTATGAATGGAGGAGGGAGGTGAAAAGGGTGCGCATAGTCGGCACTCCTGATGAGTGTATATGACAGGTCTCTTGGTTCTACTAACCCCTGCGGCAGTGGAGGATTATAGTGGCGAGTGGTAGGGTGGATTGGAGGGTGAAAGACGTCAATGAAAACAGCACAGGGGACATATCCCATTGACTGTAAGGGCTATTTCAGACGGGCAGCCAGGGGGTGCTAAAAATGGGAGGCTGAGCCGTGGTTTTACTGTACATAACAACCGGACAGAGCTGTACACATGTTATAGCCACAATGGTTTGCTTTATGGCCACATCATTTTTAACTCAGGGGGGCAGAGTCTGACTGGCAGTACCGCCTGGCATTCTCACCCATTGAGTTTAATGGGGTCGCCCAACACTCAGTTTGCAGTTGCGGCACAGTCCCACAATGCAAAATTGCCATTCAGCAGTACAGCCTCCTGAATGCCTGCCAGCTGTTGCACTACCACCCATGGTCCCTGTTGTTGGAACCAGTCCCTGTTGTACAGGGGTCCTAGGTCCCCACGCCCTCTTACTCCCTCTATGCGTACTACCTTGTGGGCCTGGAAAATGGGGGGTGCCTGGGAGTCTCTCCCACTTAACGACTTATCACCGCACACCCCCTTGTGGCTTAATCCCACTCTCCCACACTTTTACACTATCCCTGATCCACAAGCTTGGGCAAAATACAAAATAATTAAGATTGAACATATCATCTCTAACTCTGAATTATCCCCCTTTCATGTTTTGCAAACTAAATTTAATGTACCTGACCATTGCCATTTCAGATACCTTCAAATCTTCCATGCCTTTAGATGTCAGTTTCTGGGTCAGCCAGTTTCTCTTTCATACCCCGAGCTGGAGGCCTCTCTCCGGATACCGGACCTAGAGAAGCCCACATCTCAGTTTTATGGATATTTTTCTGTGGCATCTAGTCCCAAGTTATCCTCCCTACAGTGTAAATGGCGCTGAATATTCAAAGACTGGATGATGATGACTGGGTGGAGATTTGGGACTTTCCCTTCTCAGCCTTGGTCTCTGCCAGGGATAGGATGGTATAATTTAAACTACTGCACCGGGCATACTTTACAACATACAGGCTCCGTAAGATTTCTTCAGCACACTCCCCGGAGTGCTGGCGTTGCTCAGATACTACTGGAGGCTTTTTTCACATCTTTTGGTCTTGCCCGGCCATATAGCAATACTGGCAGGAAGTTTTGATGATGATCAGCCAAACGACAAAGATAACAGTGCCAAAAGAGCTGAGATACTGCCTTCTGGGCCTAGTGGAGCAGCTAATTACGATAACAGCTAAATGCACACTATTGATATTTTATGTCCATAAGGCTATCACTATAACTGGAAGAAATTATCCTCTGCCACAATCTCCAAGAGCCTGATTGATACTAACTTACCTCTATATAAAACAACATATGCTAATATAGGCTGTCCTCATAAATTCAAGAAGATCTGGTCATGCTGGATATATGACACTTCCACAGCTGGAACTACACTGGAGATCAATGATTAGTGCATAATCTTGACTTTTGAGCCTGACTGAGGCGGAAGCCCCTTGCTAACACATCCCCTTCTCAGCACAATTGTATTAAGTGATATCTGAACAGACCCCACCTTCACTTGAGGGACAGTAGTAGTAGGTTTAAGTTCTAGTTTATTGTTTTGTATGTATGGACCAATTGGCCCCCAACCCTGCGTGGGTAACTGTTGTATGTTCTATGACAAAATCAATAAAAAAATGTTTACAAAAAAAAAAAAAGAACTGAGCACATATTAGACATTGTCATTTGCAGTGACAACCCATTTGTTTTGTACCTACAACCACAAGCAAATATCTTAAAATTCTACACAGAGCTCGTCTAATCCTGGAAGCCCATGGGGGACCTGAAATTAAATCCACAGGGTAGAAGAAACTCAATTTTTCATTTTATAACTCCTTACTGGAATCAGCAGAAAAAGAAAACACCAAGACCGTCCCACCTTTCTGCTAATGTAACATTTGACAATTACCGGAAATGGGGAAGTGAGAACACATTCAACCACTCATTTAACTTCCCGCATATTGTGGAAAGATCAAGATTAGGGGCATTGTTGTGTCCAAGTCAGAGATCTCGTAGTCACTGGCACCTTAATGCACCTTATTGTGAGAGCCAGAAATGAGAATGATATGGCGTAGACCTGTCACTGCTAACTGGGTAAGGAAACAAATCAAGGACATAAAAACCTTTAACTGTTGCCAAATAAGCACGCCTTAAAAAGGAAAAAAAAAAAATGAAGTCACTTTTTTTTGAACCAATCAGTGAGCCAAGCTCATGATTATACAAAATCCTTTACTTCCATGGTGTCACGGGTAGATTTCTGCCCTTGGGAAGGTCGTACATTCTCTTATAAAGTAAATTGCAATTCAATAAGTCAGATGTGGGTGGATCATTAAATGCACTTCAAAATTACTCTGCATTTTGGATAACTAAACTCGTTTTCAGACCACACGCTGCTAACCCTTGACTTACTAAATGGCATATTTAATCATGGTTGCACAATGCTCAAGCATAGCCTCTTTAGAGTCACCAATTTATCAACCCATTCACGTGCAACTCATTTGTGCTGCAGAAAAAGAGTGGGCTCTAAAGTCCACATGCTGCCCATATGTGTCACTGGGCAGCTGATGTTTCTGTGCTGAGAGCGCGCTCAATGTGCACTCCCACCACAGAGACTGAACTGTGAAAGACAGTGCTCTCAGTCCTCTCTAACGATCAATAGCTGGTGGGACCGGCTCCCGATCAAGGGACCACTGTGATACCCAAACACAGTGGTAACAGGATCACCAATCCTTCCCACCCCCCGACGTATAGACCCTATTAAAGATAGGATAAATTTGCCATTAAATGGGTAAACTGTATTATGCCCACATTCCTGATAAGTACACAACACAAACATAAACCCTCAAATGGGATTTTTTGGGGCAAAGATACAGCTAGGTAGGTAAAATTTACAACAGTATTTTATTAACACATAATTTTGGATAAAAAACAAAACATAGAATGTATACGTATCATAGAAGGTCTGCGGTTTTACATCTCAGTATGGGTATGGAAACAGGTACAACCATTGTCCAACTGTCCAGGAAGTATAGGAAAAGAAGAAATACCAACTCATTTCAACATTTTAATAATTATCTTCTTCAGGGGGGAATGGTTATATTGCATCAATAGAAAAGTTTTGCAATATAACCATTCACCCCTGTGTAAGCCAATCAAGTTCCTCCATCCCAAACTCACTCATCCTTGTCTTTATGGACCTTGCTTTGTGCACTGGTCCAAATTATTTGGTGGAGGTGGGAATTATGGTATGGAGTTGTTTTTCAGGGGTTGGGCTTGGCCCCTTAGTTCCGGCGAAGTGAACTCTTAAGGCGCCAGCATACCAAGACATTTTGGACAATTTCATGTTTCCATCTTTGTGGGAACAGTTTAGGGATGGCCCCTTCCTGTTCCAACATGACTGCGCACCAGTGCACAAAGCAAGGTCCATAAAGACATGGACGAGGGAGTTTGGGGTGGGCAATTTTGATTGGCCTGCACAGAGTCCTGATCTCAACCCCAAAAAAAACACCTTTGGGATGAATTAGAGTGAAGACTGTGAGCCAGGCCTTCTCGTCCACATCAGTGCCTGACCTCACAAATGTGCTTCTGGAAGAATGGTCAAACATTCCCTGAGACACACTCCTAAATCTTGTGGACAGCCTTCCCAGAAGAGATGAAGCTGTTATAGCTGCAAAGGGTGGGCCAACTCAATATTGAACCCTACAGACTAAGACTGGGATGCCATTAAAACTCATGTGCGTGTAAAGGCAGGCGTCCCAATACTTTTGGTAATATAGTGTATTTTATGTTTCTGAGCTATTACCATTGGAGGAGTGAGTGGTGATACCCAATACATAGGAGAGTATGACATGGAGTAGGAGTTGGTGGTGCCAGAGGTGAAGAGAAGACTAGGAACCTGGTGTCAACAGAGAGCAGCGGCCCCCATTCAAAGGGCGTGTTAGACCTCATTGCATAGTGGCTCAAATCCTTAGGTAAGCAGGTAGTTTGAATGGTGGAGGAGCAAAGAACTTTTTTTTTTTTTTTTTTTTTTTTTTTTTTTAACCACTCAGAGAACCACCTCAGAAGATCATCTGAAACGTATCATTTGAAAAAGAAAGGCCTTCCTTCTTGGTTACATCATTGTGGTATATACTTCTTTTCCATCCTTATTGTCTCTTGTTTATTTCTTTCTCTTCGTGGTGCTATATTATTGCCCTTGTTTCCCACCCCCCTTCCCCCTCTCCCCCACGCACACCTTCCACTCATTCATACTTCTGCCCTCTTGGTTCCGAAAGCCCAAAATCCTAGTTTAAGACTTCTCCTTACCCACCCCCTACGGTGTCTATTTATATCCGTCCTTATATTTTATTTTTGTGTTGCATGTCGTTCAAGGGGGATACCCCCTGCTAATGAGCCAGGGGTCCCATCTTTTTTTGAATTTCTCATAATTTCCTCTCTTGATGTACGCCCCCCTTTCCTTCCACAGTGTTTCATCCATAGTTTTTTCCATTCTTCAAGCGAGGGAGGGATCTTCGCCTGCCATTTTTGTGCAATCAATCTCCTCGCTTGAAACAGGCAACTATGGACTATCGGCCAAGTGGGTTCTCCTATTATGCTTAACACACATTGCTTGGCCTCTAGTTTCAGGTTAACCCTAAATATTGAGTTAATGGTGGTCACTATCCCCTCCCAATATCTATATAGCTTCGGGCATCTCCACATCATATGCAGGAGGTCGCCCGTGTGTTGGCACCTAGGGCATTTATCATCTTGCCTTTTCCCAAACCTAAAAAGTCTTTGAGGAGTGTAATATGCCCTATGGAGCAAAAACAGCTGTGAGGCTCTCTGCGAGGGGGCCATTGAGGCCGATAAACATGACCCCAGCACTTCTCTCCATTGCTCCTCCGTTAAGGGGCCGACATCTTTCTCCCACCTTGCTTTTAAGGGTTAAGATTCCCTTTGCCCTCCCAACTCCTTTCCCAAACCCTCATACAGATTCGAGATCAAGCCCTTGCTACTACTTGCGCCTATCACTGTATGTAAAATGGGCATGACCCCTAGCTCCGCTTCTGAACTTACAAGCTGTTTGGTCAAAGCATGTCTGATCTGAAGGTATCTAAAAAAGGACTGTTTAGAGATCCCGTATGTCTCTCTTAGCTCCGTAAATGATTTCATGTGGCCTTCTGTATATAATTGAGCAACATAGTAGATACCTAAGTTCTTCCACTCCCTTATCATGTCTATTTCTCATAGTTCCTGCAATTGTTTATTGTTCCAAAGGGGAGTTTTTTCCAGGAGTCCTATATACCCCATTTGCTTCTTGATCTGGGTCCAGACCTTGATGACCTTTTTTTAGCGTAGGGGCATCGGGTGTAAAAGATTGTGCCTCCAGTGCCTCCACAATTGACTCATGGGGCGTACATTCCAACATCAGTCGGCTATTCCCATCTACCCCACCGCTCTTCCCACATCCCGACAGGTGCTGTAGTTGCGCTGCCAGGTAATAATTCCCTGGGTGCGGGAGAGCCAACCCTCCCTCCTTCAATTGGAGCTGGAGGGTTCTCAACCGCATCCTGGGAATCCGTCCCTTCCAGATGAGACTTCTGAATAGCGTATCTATTCGGCGAAACCAGTGTTTGTATATCCAAATTGGAGAGTTATGGAGTATATACAACAACTGTGGGAGCCAAATCATTCGGATCAGGTTACATCTTCCCCTATAGATAGAGGTAGGCGCTTCCAAATTTCCCCTTTATTTTTAAACTTGTTTAATAAAGGGACCATGTTGTCTTCCAAAAAATCCTTCGGATCTCTTGAAAATACTATTCCGAGATATTTCATCTTGTCTACTATCACCATCTTAGCTGCTGATCTTGGGATGGGGACATTTAAGGGATCGACTGGCATTAGTACCGATTTCTCCCAATTTATCCGCAACCCAGAGAAGGATCCAAAATCCTCAACCAGACGGATTGCTGAAGAAAGTGAAGCCTGAGAGTCCCCTATAAACAACAGCACATCGTCTGCATAAAGGGCAATCCTCTCTTCTCCATGGGATCTCTGAAACCCTCTCAAGTCCTCTGCTGTCCTCACTGCGGATGCCAGGGGCTTGATTGCGAGGGCGAAGAGCAGGGGTGATAAAGGGCACCCCTGTCTCGTCCCCCTCTCCAGCCGGAATCCCCTAGAGCATACCCCGTTGGCTTGAACCCTAGCGCTGGGGTCATTATATAATGCCCTGATCCAGCCAATGAAAATAGGGCCAAACCCAAATTTTTCCAGAACCTGCCCAAGGTATCCCCAGTCCAAGCTGTCGAATGCTTTAATAGCATCCAAAAAGATAATAGCTCTAGAACCCGTATTTTTTGTTTTAATTTGTAAGTTCAGGAAAACCCGTCTAATATTGATGCTGGTTGATCTATGAGGGATAAATCCAGACTGATCTGGGTGAATGAGTCTTAGAATAACTTTATTTAGCCTACTAGCCAAAACTTTCGCTATGATTTTAATGTCCGAGCAGAGCAGTGAAATCGGCCTGTATGAGGAGGTCTCCAACGGGTCCTTGCCTTCCTTATGCAGGACTATAATTGTAGCCTCTCTCATTGATGGAGGAATCCTCCACGTACTCATTACCCTCTGCGTCACCTTCAAGAGCTCCGGTAACAGTATGTTTCCATACCGTTTGTATATTTCGATCGGGAGCCCGTCTGGTCCGGGAGATTTTTGCCCAGCCATCTCCCTTACTGCCTGTTGTATCTCTTCCAGAGTTATAGGGGCTTCCATTTCCTGTTTCTCTTCGTCTGAGAGGCTTGGAAGCCTCACCTTCCTCAAAAAATCCCCTCCTCTCCCAGCCTGTCCCGTATCATGGGCCCTGTATAAATTTTTATAATACCGTCTAAACTCCTCTATTATCTCATATGGATGTGAAGTAATTCCGCCCTCAGAGAGCCGAATCGACGGAACCTTGCTGGACGGAGAATTGGTCTTAATCAGGGAGGCCAATATTCTGCCCACGCTCTCTCCTTCCACATATGTCTTTTGTTTCGCCAAAAGCCTCCTATTTTCCTCCTTCTTAAGTAATGCCGACCTATATCTCTGTTGTTGATCTAGCAGGGCCTTATAATTTTCTTTGGAGGGGTTCATGATGTATTGATTCTCTGCTCTATCTACTTTCTCTCTAACTGCCAATTCCCATCTCTTTGAGTCAGTTTTTATCCTGGCTATCTGCTGTATCAGTAGGCCGCGAAGGTACGCTTTCAATGCGTCCCATGTCGTTTCCACTGATGCAGTTCCTTTGTTAATCCCTATAAACTCCTCTAGTGCTTTCGGGATTCTATCAGGTTCCCCCAACAGTTCCAGCCAATGTGGGGCCAGTTTCCAGTTTCTTTTCACCCGTTGACCCTCCAGATCTATATAAAATATTAAGGGAGAGTGATCCGATAGGCCTCTGGGCATATAATGTATGCTGTGAATTATATGAGAGGCCTGTTCATTCCCCAGGACCAAATCTATCCTGGAGAGAGTGGCATGTGTGGTCAACTGGCAAGAGAATTGTCGAGCATCTGGGTGCCGAGATCTCCACACGTCTATCCACCCCACTTCCTCCAGGAACAATGGGAATTTACCTTTTGACTGACTAGCTACGTTGTGCCTTACAGGGAGTCTGTCCTTGCCCTCGTCTGGTACCGCATTGAAATCCCCTACTATCACAGTTGGGGTGAGTGGATTTTCCACTGTAAATTCCATGACCTCATTTAAGACATCTATACTGAAGGGGGGTGGTATATATATATTTATAAGGATAATTTCTGTATTTTCAATCAGGCAGTGTAGCAGGATGTACCGACCGTGTCTATCCACTTTACTGCGCCTGCAGGAGAAAAGCACTCCATTTCTTACCATCACACTCACCCCCCTAGAGTAAGAAGAGTAGGTTGAGTAAAAGTGGGTATGATACCCCCTAACTCCCAGGGGGGGGATAGTTCCCCTCGTGAAATGTGTCTCCTGCAGGCACAGCACGTCCACCTGGTTCGAATCCAGGTAAGAGAACACGGCTGATCTCTTTATCGGACTGCCTAACCCCCTAACGTTCCATGATGCAACTTTAACCCTTTTAACCAACATCTAAAAGAAAAAATAATACAGTGTGCAATTCAACCATACTTTCAAGTGAAAGCTGTGGAATCTCAATAAAACCTGCCATGATTGTGAGGTTACTGTGCTTCCAATATGTAAATTTGTTTGTACGTGGGTTGTGAATACTTCCTTCTATACTTAGTGTTTTCTGTAGTAAGAAAAACAAAAAAAAATAAATAAGAAAAAAGAAAAATTCTTCAGGGAGGGTGATTATATATCCCCTTCTAATTCGTGTAAAAGTGTTGAGACATAAGACATTGAGAAGTTTACAAAACCAGCTTTCCTCCCAAATCCAATTACTCTTGACTAACTTCTCCTTACATTCAGTCCCCGACTCGCACTTCAAACTTCCATACGTACAACCCAGATACCCACTCCCTTTGCCCCTCCCACCCACCCTTCTCAGCCTGAACAGGAGCTTTTATTGTGACCAAACCTGCTCTGTGTGAGCCACCTTCACTCGCCCCCCCCTCCCCCCCACCCACTCGCCCTTCAAAACTGCTCACACCAGCACTCCAACTTCCCTTGTGCGGCGTACCGGCCCTGCCTCGCAAAAAAAAAAAGTAAAATAAAGAGAGAAATAGTAGGTAAGGGGAAAAAAAACCCTTGCCTTCTTAAGTTATTATGTCTGTCAGTCAATCATAATTCCTTACTCATGTTTTCCAAATGATATTATTCCTCTCTTAGTTATTTGACCTCAGCATCCCTGTCTGTATTATTGAATTCTTCCGTTCC
>BLSH010358025.1:769235-794491 GCA_018402905.1 Glandirana rugosa
CCCCCCCGCTCACTTCCACCGAGTGTGTCTCGTCCAAACCAGTGTTATTTTCGAGGACAAGTCCGACTCTTCCCACCCACCCTCCCCGTTTCCCTCACCCATAGACCCAACATGCATACCTTACCAAACCTGCTCTGTGTGAGCCACCTTCACTCGCCCCCCCCTCCCCCCCACCCACTCGCCCTTCAAAACTGCTCACACCAGCACTCCAACTTCCCTTGTGCGGCGTACCGGCCCTGCCTCGCAAAAAAAAAAGTAAAATAAAGAGAGAAATAGTAGGTAAGGGGAAAAAAACCCCTTGCCTTCTTAAGTTATTATGTCTGTCAGTCAATCATAATTCCTTACTCATGTTTTCCAAATGATATTATTCCTCTCTTAGTTATTTGACCTCAGCATCCTATTAGACTTCTTATTTTTTTTGTAACTCTTCTCTATTTGCTTCCACCCATCTCTGAGCTTCCTCCGGGGAGTCAAAAAATTGTGCACCCCCCCCCTGTAGTAATCTTTAAACGTGCGGGGTTTAGTAGAGCATATTTGATCCTCAATTGAAATAGAGACTGTTTTATCTCCGCGTACTTAGCTCTACGTTTTTGTAGGTCCGGGGAAAAATCTGGGTATATAGATACTCTTGTCCCCTTAAAGAACATGTCTCCTTTTTCCCTGGCCTTTTGGAGGATAATGGCCCTGTCCTTGTAGTTAGATACTTTTGCCAGTAAAGGGCGGGGATGGCCGCCTGGCCGAGATAGACGTATGGGCACCCTATGTGCCCTCTCTATAAAGAAGTGCGGGGACATAGTATTCTCCCCCAGAGTCTCTTTGAGCCACTCCTCCAAGAATGCCCCGCTGTTTGGGCCTTCACTCTGCTCGGGTAAGCCTATGATTCTAATATTGTCTCTTCGCAGCCTATTTTCCATATCGTCCATTTTGGACATGTTCCTTTTCACTTTCTCCTCCAGGTCCTGTAGAGACTTTTTGATTAAATTATAATCATCTTCCAGGTTGCTAACCCTCTCCTCCACCACTGTCGTCCTTTCATGTATCTGCTGGATGTCCTGCCTGATATGCGAGGTCTCTTCCCTAATACCCTTCATTTGCTCCGAAAGTTCGCCTAGAGTGAATTTACAAGTGTTTACTGCTTGTAGGACCTCCAACAATGAGGGTCCTGTCGGAGATGGTACTGAGACACCAGCGGGCGGTTCAGGGTTGCTCCCTCCCGGGGAATAGGCCTCGTTGGGTTCTGAGCCCTGATCTACAGTTGGCTGGCCCTGACTCATCCTGCCAGAGCAACTGTTTTTCTGTGACTTGGTCTGGGATTGCTGACCTTCCTTGGCCGGGGTCCCAGTGGGGTATGAGAGAATTTTTCTAATTTGGCTACGGTTGCCTGAGCGACTTTTGTTTTATCCTTAGCTGTTTTGTTTGAGCTACTTAATTCTTGTTGGCCCACATCCTCTCCCTTTTTTTTTACCATGGTGGCCTCTGTCCGTTTATTTGGAAGTGAAGTCCCTCCTAGTATTGGCCCTTTCAGCCGGGAGTGAGCCAGCTGGGGGGGTACCAACTAGGAGACAGACTCAGAGGAGAGGAGGGGAAAACAACCAAAAAAAAAAAAAAGAAGAGAAAAAGAAGCAAAAAGAGGGAGCACAGATGGCCAGGCTCCTGGTGATATTCTGCCTCCTGTAGCTTGTCTCTGTGCTGGGCTTATTAGTTCCCCTATTTTGTGCAGTTGCCGAGAGCACCACTAGTGCTTTAAGATTAACTGCTTCCAGAGTTCCAAATGAGCGTAGTCACCCAAGCTCATGTATGGTTCAAATGTGACTGTATAGTGCAGTTTTCTTATAACTTGGCTTGATGGCAGCAGTATAAGTGTAAAGGAGACAGGGCTTAAGAGGATATTGGAGCAGGGATCGATGGACCGGGGTACATTTCAGCAAGTACAGGCATTTGCGTGGCATAAAAAACAGAAAGTTCCGGATCAAGTACTCACAGTTCAAATGAATCCCATAGTGGATGCTTCCCTTTCCTTATACCCCTTCTCCCTCCTCCTCTCTTACCTGCAATCCGTGCCCTCAGTTCTGTTCCAAGCACTTACAGCCTCGTCCACGTATCTCCCAGTACCTGTCAGACCATGGAAAGAAGGCAGGTCTTCCGGCGCCGCCACTCTCTCTGCGCCCAGCAATCTCCCGGCCGTCAGCCGTGGTCCCTGCCGCATTGGTCGTCTAGCGCGCCGGTCACCAGTTACCTCCCAAGCTTCGGGCGTCGTCAGCCCAGTACCCGGACTGCCGTGTCACATCTCGGGGAGAGCTCCTAGCATGGTCGGCTCACAGGGTTCATGAGAGGCAGGGAACTCGGACGCCGCACACTCGACTTCTCACTCCCTCATCCGGTCACGCCAAGGAGCACAGAACTTGGTGACATTTATTATTGGAGGCACAGTCACTGATAAAGACAAAACTTTTTGCGACACATTATTGGTCATAATATCACAGTTGAAGGAACTTTCTGGTGATGTATCAGAAATATACAGAGAAGACACATGGTTGTTGGGACAACAATCATGGACAAACGCATTATCTTTATTATTTGTGCATTTTTATTTGATAGTAGTATTTAGTGATGTATTTATGAAACATATACACATGTTGGATAATAAGGAGGTAGTTAGTGGTTTTGGTGTACTTTATCATGTACTTTATCATTTTTATATAAAAATTATTAAGGTTGAGATTCAGAGAGTTTAGCTCTGCTTTAAGAGCAAAAGGGAGTAAAGACACATTCATTGTTAGTGTTACATACACTTTAATAGTCACCAATCAGCTTCAAGCATCCAATGCAGGTTTGAATATGATTGGTGGGTTTGAGAAACTTCTTATTGTAGACAATTTTTACATTAGACTTTCTGTATGCCAGAGATGTTCCGGCATCACAAACAGCTGTGTTCCAGGATCACCTACAGAAAAGAGGCAGTGGGACAGACTGGTGTACTATAGCTATGACTGGATAAAAAAAAATGAAATGTTGAGTACATATTTATGATATAATAACGTCAGGTTTTGGCTGTGTCTCGATCTATGGTAGATCTAAAGACAGTTTCTTCAAAGGAGCCATCAAACTACAAAAAGGTAATGATAATCATGGATAAGGGTATTAATCAATTTCTTAAACTAAATCAACCTAATCAATGTTTCAAGGCCTTGATTATATAGTATAGTTTAATTCAACTACTCTGGATTACAGAGGAACTTCTATAACATGGCCTTCTGGTGAATACCAGAATACCATCTTCCAAAGGCTAATAATTTTCTCTTCCACAGATGGTAACACGACTCCAGCACACTGCGCCGAGCCCCTAAATCATAACATTTGAAACTAAAATCCTCCCTAAATAGATTTGATTGGTTTCCAGATGGGCCGTTCAAGTATATCGTAGTGGGATTTCCTCATCTGCACATAATCAAGCCTGTGCTTGTATTAAACAGTTCATTCAATACCATTCATGAAAGAGGATGGGGAGGGTTTACATCAGGCTGCTAGTCAAGATGCCCATATACCACACAAACATAATGCCTAGTCTGGTTTGGGTTGATTTCAGATCTTCGACAGCAACCAGATTGGAAACAGATGTACAAAGACCGCATACACCACCAGATGAGATCATTGGGGAACCACATTGAAAAGGAATTCACAATAAATAAACTTTTGTGATGGATCACTGGATCATGGAAATTGTTTAAATCCCTAATCCTTATGAGAGGTATTAGTGAAAGATTAGATTTAAAATCACTTTAATGGTATCTTCCACTCATAACTGATATATTCTAGATTGTGAGTGAATTGAAAAAGAACTGGAATGGATTGGTGTGCTTCAGCCATGCATGAATGAAAAGCTATTTGATGGTTAGCAGTGCTGTATGTGTGACTCTCAAGGCTTAAACTCGATGCAAACCCAAAACTAATTAAAAACCTTAAATAGACTTTAGAGCCCAACTTCAAGTCCTGTTTTATGCAGGGTGCTCTGGTGCTCTCTCCGGTGCAGGGTCCTCTCTTTGCTCCCATGGTGGTGGGCAGTCTTGAATGTGGTAGAGAAGGGTGATTTGCCTGTGAGTCCAAATAAGTGGGATGCCACACCCCTAGGAGGTGTGTCCATGACAGCCTAAGGTCGCATGAAGAGGATGAATGATACTTTGCCCCTTTTAAATCATTTCAAGGCCTTATTTGCAATGGAATTAGAATACTGCTATACACAGGATGCACAGTGACTACTGTGCCTTCATTTTACCTTCTATTAGCGGCGGCCGGTTCATAAGGGGTGCAGGGGTGCTGCCCTCCTAATCTCCATGCGCCAGCCCCTAATCTCCATGTGGGGTGCCGGATGCATTTATTTCTACGAGGTTTTTTTTTTGAAGCATGTGATTAGAGTCTGAGGTTCTAATTGGCTTAAAAAAGGTTTGGCTCGCACACCAACTTGTGACATTAGCTAATCAACATTCGTTATTGTCTTCCTGCTTCTCCTCCCAGCCAATCAGGTTCAGGATCTTAAGATCATAGAATAAATGTTTATTTGGCAGTCAGGTCTGTTTCAAGACAAAAAAATTGAGCGGTTCTGTCCCCATCCTGAACATCAAATGTAGAAGCACAAGGAAAAACCCCCTCTGGGACCTTAGGTGGGAAGACCAAAAGAATCATATACATAAAAAGTAACATATACATAAAAAGTAACATTTATTGGTATATTTAAGAACGGACCATCCAGACACGGTGATGGTTCGGATATAGATACATGGACAGTAGTCAAATGAAAACAGACATATAATACCCACAGTACATGCACATGAAATGACAATTACAATAAAAAGAGAGACCACTAATCTGCCAAGCAATGGCAAAGAAGAACCTTAAGACCAGATTGGTAGGGAGGAGAAGCAGGGGAAGCCGTCCGCGACCTGGATGGGGTAAGTGCGGACCTGGTGGGGGGGGCTTTGTTTGCTTCCCCCCCCAAAAAAAAATGGTGCACCAGCCGCCACTGCCTTCTATTCATAAAATAGAGACAATGGCGTGGCTAAGGTATGTTTTACACTTAAAATAGAAGTATTTTTTTTTTATCCCCAGTTATACTTACCTAGGTGTATGCAGCATCGGTCCGATGCTGCATCTGTCACCTGGTGCCTCTGCACTGAAAACCGAGTGATCGAACACAACCGATCACTCAGTTTTCAGAGCTCCCTGAGCAGGGAGCTGCAGACTGTCAGTCACAGCTCTCTGCTCCTCTCCCTCCAAGCTCAATGGAGCGCTGAGCTGTGGAGGGGGCGGAGCGGGCCATCTCAGGCACTCCGTGGCTCACTGAGAGGCTGAAATGGTGTTGGTCCGGGCACCTGGTGCATCCAGACTCCCATTGTCAGGATGACGCAGTGCCTGGACGGACATCCGTGATGTCAGCAGAGAGCGGACTTCAGAAAACGGATCACAGGAGTGCCAAACGAATTGCACTCCTGTGATCCATAGGTCAAATGAGCTTTGGCTGGACTTCTCCTTTAACTGCATAACTCCAAGGAGTGCTCAGTCACACATACCCCTCAATTATATAAGATTCCACAAGAATGTCTCAGGGTTTGAACACAATTCCAGCACCCTGTGGATCCAGGCTGGGTCCCGGAGACAAGAGTTGGAGCGCTTCTTCTAGCACCTTACTCCAGCTCAAGCAGACTCAATTGAGTGATCCCCTGCTTCACAGAGTCTGCATATTCCAGGCAGTAGGAGGGGAAGGGTAAGAGCAGTAGCATGAGACTTTGACTTCAATATAAGCTAAGTGTTTCCCACTGACACAAATGTTACCCCACATCCTACTGGGCACTCAGTGCCGGATGACCAAATAGGCAGAGTAGGCGCCAGCCTATAGACCCCATGTCGTTTAAGAGCCCTATGACAGCAGATCATAGTAATATTAATTTGATCCTGAAAGAAAACTACAATGAAGCTTTCTAAAATTGTTTACAAAAAATTAAAAAAAAAATAGTTAACTCAAAGAAACAAAAACATTACATTAAAGACTCTATAGACAAAATACTGTTTTCATGTAATTTACCCAATAACGACTTAACCTCCCTGGCGGTATGATCATGTCAGATTTTTGCGTCTCAAAGCGGTACATTTTTTTGCATAGAAATTTGGCGTTTTATATTATAGGCCTGTAATTCTTAGGAATAACTCAATTAAATGTGTCCAAACAAGAGTCTAGTAGACATCCCGGGTATGATAAAGTTTGAAATCATAAATTATGATATAATAAATAACTATAAATAATTATCAAAAATATTAATATAATAGTAATAAAATGTATTCAATAATGTAATCAAGTCAAAAACACTGAAATTTGCTGAGTTGCAGAATTGTCGCTGTGTCTCAGTGTCTGATGATAAATTTCCCCAAAAATCAGTATCACTCAATTCTGCAAATGAATCTTATTTACTATCGTTGTTTTCTAGCTGATCAAAAACCACTTTTGACGTAAAGGGACGCTTTTTGGATGCCATGGACATTCTCAAGTTTCCAGGCAGAAAGAATGACATATATAATATAAAAGTGCATGCAGGGCACTGGACAAACCACTAGGGACAAAAGGGATGTGAAATGATTTGATACAGTAATGTAATCTTACAGATTACAGTGTACTGTATGTGTTGTGTGTGTAGGGAACAGAGCCCAGAACCCAGAGGCATCGGGCGAAGATTCCACTGGAGGACACAGCGGGGGGACATTGCAGGATCCAGGGGACAAGGTAAGTCATTTTACCTAGATCCTGCAATGCTATCCTAAGTGTGGCTCGGGGTTAGCTCTTTTGGTAATGAAAATTAACCCCGAGCCACACTCGAGATAACCGCTAATGAGGTTAAAGTATATAAACCATAGATATCAGGTTTACATTACCGTTTGTCTTTTAAAAGCCCTTCTTTTTTCAGTTTGTAAAAACTTTTGGTGAAACCTACCTATGTGTAATGTACAGTAGAGGTAGGCATCTCCATCTTGCGGCTGACATGCACACACTACTTAGATCAATGTTATCCCACTAGAGCAGTGTTCCCCAACCCAGTCCTCAAGGCCCACCAACAGGTCATGTTTTTAGGATTTCCCTCAGATGAATCAGCTGTGGTAATTACTAAGGCATTGAAACTGATCAAATCACCTGTGCAAAATAATGGAAATCCTGAAAACATGACCTGTTGGTGGGCCTTGAGGACAGGGCTGGGGAACACTGCACTAGAGCATTGCAAACAGAAACCAAGGATTCAACTGATTATGAAAACTATGAAAAGAAGTATTACAAAAAGCCATGGCAATCAGGTACACTCATCAATCAATGCAGAACCACTTTGCATGTTACACTTTCTTAAGCCCACACTATTCAAGGCCTAGTTTGCCATGTTTGCCCTCCAGGCCGAAGCTTCTCATTCCTCCCCTGTAAAATCCTGATGCTCCAGGGTTGTGTTTTGGAGGGTCCAGCACTTCTGTGATAGAGAGGGCTTGATAAGCATGACATAGACCTTTAAGTTAGAGTAACATGCAAACAAACAGTTTGTAAAGTCAGCTGGCTTTATATTCCCAGTTCTATGCCGGCACCTCATATACAGGAGCTCTTCACTTTATGATGTGTGGGAAATTGTGCTTAATTATATATCTGTGGACTAAAAATATGGCATTACCCTTTGACACATATAATTACACATCATCATGCGGACCATAACATCTGTTTTGTTTAGTGTATAGAGATATCTAATTATGGCAAGCATGTTGCAATGTGCTTATTTAGCAATGCTTTCCTTTGCATTTCTTTCTAAAGTTTTGGAGTAGTAAAGCGTTTTCCAAAATAGGCATTGTCATTCAACAAAAAAGAAAAAAAAATCTTTTCCTTGAATGAACTCATGATTTCATATTTAATTGTTGAATATAACAGTAACAGAATATTTGTATATGATGCTTTTTAATTCAAATAATACAAAAACAAATGTGTATTGTATATGTTAGACCAATTAAGTTTTAAGGAGATATAACATTACTTACACACCATGGACCTATATACTTTTATTACCTGCATCATTTCTCTGATTACTGCCATTCTAAATTCCAAAAGAGTCACTCATTAGGAATGCTCATGTGTGAAAGATAACATTGCAGTGATACCTCGGTTCACGAACTTAATTCGTTCCACGACTCTGGTCATGAACTGAATTGGCCGCGAACCGAGGCAAATTTTCCCATAGGGTTCAATGTAAATCAGGTTAATGCATTCGCAACTTTTTTTTTTTTTTGCTTTTGAACCACAAAAATATGAAACAAAGTACAGTACAGTACAGTATGAAGAGAGAGAACACTAACCTTGCTTGAGACGACTTCTGGCGTGGAGGAAGGCACGTGGGAGAGTCCCCCTCCATAAGGACATTTGTGGAGATCTCCTTCAGGGGTTTCCTCTCTTCTTTGTCTTGTAGCTGCAGGCTCAGTTTTGGTCGTACCAATGTCATTTGTCTTTTCCTGCACCGCATAACCCTCCACAAATGAGAGACCACGTGATCGTTCAACACTTTGTTTGTTACAGTTATGTTGGGGTGGTGCTTCTCAAAAAAATCATGGCACTCATTCCATTTTTCCATAATGGATTTTATGGCATCACTGCTAACCTCCTCCTTCTCTTCCTCATCCTCAGTGGAATGCTCCTCAATAAGTGCCTTCTGCTGCTCATTGTGGCATTCAGAAAGTTCTTCTGTGGTCAGCTCCTCCTTATGTACCTCAACAAGCTCCTCTACGTCTGCACCATCGACGTCCAGACCCATACTCTTGCCCATGGACACAATCTTCTCCACTACATCTACATTAGACCCTTCAAAGTTACGTTCAGTGACACGTGACTGGTGTATTGTTCACGCACCGGCTGTCAAGCCACTTACCAACTCTCCACCCATTATTGTATCCTTCCACCTTCCACCTTATTCATTATTAAATAAACAGACCAGACCTACTTTTTGGGTTTTAATGGCCATAGCAGCCCTTTATTACAATCACAACAACAACCATCAAGAAAACAGAAAAGTGCTATATAATAAGTGATGTCTTAGGATAATTGAAGGCACCCTCTTTTCTAACCGAACTAGCTGTATCTGTCACCACCTTGTCTTCTTACGCCCCCCAGAAGCAACTTACACCGGCTCAGGGACAAGTATTTGGCAACTTTTCCAGCCGATACAGCCAACTACCCAAGACCTATAAATTATGCCCTTCTTAGGGCAGGTACACCCATACCACAGATGGGCCCAACCCCTTGTTCTCCAAAGAATGTACTGTCCCACCTTCAAAAACCCTAAGACCTCTGCCACGAATGCCCAGCGTGAAACCTTATGCCTGGGTGGCCCGCCACACCCGAAGGGCTCGATGGATACATTCCTGAATACTCAAACACCAAAGGTCAATTTCAACTGCGTTAAAATGAACACAGCCCCGAAATGAAACTTTGACAAGGCAACTCCATCACCTCGTAGCACCATGTCTTGTATATCCAGACCTCTGCCGCCCTGTTTTGATTGGCACACAAGCTCACTAACTCTTAATGCTCCGAAAAATGCCAACATGAATGCCATCTTAAACAGCGTGGCTTCGTACTCCGAAGAACAAACTGCACTCAAACGGGCCAAAATGGCCATCAGTATCTCAAAGGAAAGAGCGTTTTTAACTACCTGTAGCCCCGCAACACCTTTCTTACCACAAAAATCTTTGTGACGTCCCCCGCCCCTTGCAGTTGAAACAAGCCAAACTGGCCACTTTGTGACTCAATCTGGAAATGGATACCCCATCCTCTACATTCCTTTCAATGAAGTACAGCAGTAAGCACAAATGATCCTCCTCACCTACAAAACTGCCCACCTCACTTACCAGTTCTTGCCATTCCACCCACACCTTCTTGAAAATGGTCCAAGTGGCCGGGCAAACAGAACTTCGAATCAGCCCAGCTACCGTTCGAAGACGATGTCCCACAAGTGCTACGGCAGGGCACCCCATGCTGTTCCACTTCCGGTGCCAACATCCGAAATCTGTCCCACTGTAAGTGAGACAATGCATCAGCCGCTTTGTTGTCCACGCCCGGCACATGCACCGCACAGACATAACAATTCAAGCACAAACACAAAAGGACCAAATGTCTCAGAAAACAAACCACTGGTGGGGAAGAAGCGGAAATCTTGTTAATGGCCTGCACCACCCCCAGATTGTTCCAATGAAAGCAAACTCTCTTGTTCCTGAAGTCCTGTTTCCAAAGTTCCACCGCTAATACTATCGGAAACAATTCCAATAGTACCAGGTTGCCCAGCAATTCAGCCTCCCGCCAAGAAGCCGGCCAGCCATCCGCACTCCATTGTCCCCAGCAAAAAGGCCCCATACCCCGCCGCACCTGACGCATCTGTGTACAAATCCAAGTCACAATCCACCACCATTGCGTTCATCCATAATGACCCCCCGTTGTAACTCTCCAGGAACCGTTGCCACACCTGCAAATCAGCCCTGTGCTCTAAAGAGCCTGACATAGAGGTGCGGTGCTTTGATTCCCGACGTCGCCGCTGCTAACCTCCTGAAAAAAATTCTCCCCATTGGCATGATGCGGCATGCAAAATTCAGCTTACCCAGCAGCGACTGGAGGGAACGCAATTGTAACTTCTTGCTATCTAGGGCCAAGGAGACTACGTCCCGCAGGTCTTCCAGCTTATCAAGGGGGAGCCTGCATTCCATTCTTACAGTGTCAATGATGATACCCAGAAATTTGAATTCAACGATGGGCCCTTCCGTCTTTTTCGCAGCCAGAGGTACAGCAAAACTTGGCACACCCTAGAACCTGGAGGGCCGATCACCAAAAAATCATCCAGATAATGAATGATGGAATGCAAGCCGGACACATCCCTAACCACCCATTCCAGGAACGAGCTAAAGTTCTCAAACAAGGAACGGGAGATCGAACATCCCATGGGCAAGCAGAGATCCACAAAATATTTTCCTTCCCAGACACAACCCAACAAATGGAAACTGCGTGGATTCACAGGCAGCAACCGAAAAGCTGACTCAATATCATTTTTTGCCAAAAGAGCCCACCTTTCCAAATTTCCAAACCCAGTCCACCGCCTTATCAAAGGATGCATAAGAAATGGTACACAGCTGCCGATCGATGGCATCATTGACCGAATCGCCCTTTGGGTGTGAAAGATGGTGAATCAGCCGGGAAGAATTGGGTTCTTTCTTAGGGACTACCCCCAGTGGCGAAACTACAAGATCTTCCACCGGCGGGGAAGTGAATGGACCAGCCATCCTACCCAGGGCAACCTCCTTCACCAGCTTCTCCGAAACCACCGAAGGGTGAAGCCGAGCAGATTGTAAGTTAGTCTGAACTGGAGGAATGCTGGACAAATTGCATGGAATGAAAAACCCTGAGAAAAACCTTGAAAAAGAAGACGCGCCACCACCTGGTCTGGATACCTACCTAGAAACGGAGCCAACTTTTCCACTTACACCGGTGTCCTCCCGCTTTCCAACCTCCCCAGACTTACCCTTGCCTTACTTGAAGCACTTGGTAAAGGGGTGTGAACCTCCTCAGCTGGAGCATTCATGCCAAAACAGGCACGATCCCCCGAATCTGCACGTCCCATCATTGAACTGCCAACAGAACCCCTTGCATTTTCTGGCCGATGGTGATGAGGCTGCAGGGCCACCCCCGGACCCCCTTGAAAGAGTGTATTAGGGGCCCTAGACTGAGTCATGAGCTTCATCCATAAACTAATATCTTTGTGGTCCCACCTCAAGGAAGGTCTAACCGCTTTACGCTGCCTGAACTGCTCGTCATACCTCAACCACGCCATACCCCCATACACCCGCTGAGCCTCGCTGATAGAATCCAAATAAAAAAAAAAAGCGCTGAGCAGTACTCAGGACACTTTTCCCCTATGACACTGTCCAGAATATTAAACGCCTGAAGCCAATTACCAAAGGTTCAAGGAATCAGCCGATAACGCAGTTTTTCCTCTTCCTCTTTTTTACTCTCATCCGGTTTTATTTTATCCAGGTTGAACTTCTCCAATGGCAATAAGGAGAATATCTCCACGTACTCACCTTTCCAAATCCGCTCTCTCACCTCCTGTTTCAAATGCGCGCCTAACGGACCCTCGAAGCATACGTAGACTTCGCATTTAGCCGAATCTGCTAAATGCACTCCATCTCCATTCCCCGCCGCCTTCTTGACCTCCCCATCTTGTCCTGGGTCTGTGACGGAGCCTCTGCAGCGACCACCGCTTCACTGCTCTGCCCCTCCCCCCGCCTGTGAAGTGGATGCCCGGGACCCCGCATCCCCTTCCGTGGCCCCCGAGGGGGGTCCCTGGCTGGTCACAGTGCCTGCCTGTGCTGTGGGAGCCCCCGCAGTCGTCCATGCGGACACCGGGAGACCAACCCCGCTGCAACACCACTTAAGTCGCAGCGAGCCAACACCTCCATGAAGCCAGCCATAAAAGCCTGCAGCAAATTTGCTAACCCCACTTTTTTTCCCCCTGCGGCTGCCGCCACCGGCATCACCTGCTGTACCCCCCCAAACACTGCCCCCCCCATAGCCAGACTCTGCACACCACCCTCCTGACCATCCCCAGACACCAGACTTTGTACAGCAGACATTACAACAGGACATGTAGATGCAGATGAGCACAAAGAGGACTGATCAGGCTGCCCTGCGACCCCCGATCGCACAGCCATTCATCCAGGTCCCTGTAGCACCGCTGCATCCTGGGGAGGGTCGGAGGGTCTTCCCTGGCCTCCACTTCACTATCCTCAGATGCGGTCAGCTCCCCCTCCGACCTGGCACCCTCTTCAGGCCCCCCCCCAGGCGTGAGATAGGTGAAAGTCGCCCGGGCACTGGCTGATGACCTCACCGATGCTCGCCGCTCCATCCACTCCTGCTGCTCGATCACTCCACATCCCTTGCTGCGCTCTCTGCCTTGATGGACGTGCATCCTGGTCCCGCTGTGGTGCTCACACACCGTCGGCCCCTCCAGCATTGTCTCGCCTTCTTCCACTGGCAGTCCCAGGACTCTGGCCGGAACCGGTAACTGTAGCACTCCCTCGCCGGGCTGCACCAACAGCGGGCGGGACACCCACCGGGTCGGCCGCCTGGTCCTGTGACACTGTAGATGGGGCATGGGAGCGGGCAGATGACCCAGACCTCCCCCCGAGGTCTACCTATGAAGGGGATTCCTCCCAGCCATTCTGACCACAGAAATGGCTGTCTCTTGGCAGATGAGGCTGAAGGGTCCACGATTGGGCTCCCAGTGTGGTGGTGACCTCTTGGGGTCAGCTCAGGGCTCAGGCGCACAGGAGGCCGTGACCTCCTAGCGCATGTGGAAACTGGAGCAGGTGTAGCATCCACCTGCCCCAACCCCTGTGACATTCCAGAAATTTGAGCACGCAGCCATTGTGGCCCATTAGCCACTGCTGCAGATCGAATGCTCGTCAGCATAGTCTCCAGATCCTCCATAGTGACACGATTATAGGCTGTGGAGAAATTAGACAGAAACTTGTCCCTTGCTGTCCTCTGGTCCAAATGATCCTAAAGAGGTGCCTCCCACCAAGTAACCCCCCTTAGGACCACACCCTGCCCCACCCTATCCTCAACCAATCGGGTAATTCTATTATTATCCCTTCTTTTTTCAAACCCTTCCATTAACCTTAACCTTGCTGCCGCCTGGCTGCCCAAACCCAGTCATGTAGGTCCTACGTTTATGCTGCGCTTGCAGCTCCTGGCTTGTGACTTTCTGGCCACAAGGTTTGGTGAGTGACATCTTCCCAGGCTTTGTCAATGAGGTTAATGCAGTGGAGAACATTGAAATGTTTCTTCCAGAATTCTTTCAGACTCAAGGACGTCTCTTCAGTGACATTAAAACACCTAGTGAATAACGCCTTTGTGTACAGCTTCTTGAAGTTGCAGATCACTTGCTGGTCCATGGGCTGCATAAGAGGTGTCCTGTTGGGGGGGAGGAACTTGATCTTTATGAAGTATATATCATCCACCAACACTGGAGGGTGTGCCGGGGCATTGACCATTAGAAGAAGGTACCTTTCAGGCAATTGGTTGTCAGAAACATATTTTCTTATGGTGGGTGCGAACACCTCGTACAGACATTCTATGAACAATTGCCTTGTGACCCAAGCTTTCGCATTGGCCCTCCACATGACAGGCAGTCTAGCCTTGTTCACATTCTGTTCCCTGAATCCACGAGGGGTCTGGGAATGGTACACCAGTATAATGTAATAAAGTGCAGCGCTAAAAAGTATATACAGTATATTAAAGCGCAGTGTATATTAATTATCGTCTCTTAGAGGCAAATGATCCAAGCACAATAAATCACAAAATTAAAATTGAAATGTCCTGTGCACACAAAAGTGAAAAAGACAGTAAACTTGATTGCAGATAAATAAAGTAAAGTGTCCAGTGCTCATTTATCCAAAGTAAATACACTTTGTGGCCGTCACCAATACGTGCGTGAGTATCCACCACCATAAAATATATGCGCTTACCAGAGCTAGGTAAGAGATACGCAAAAACAGACTGTCACTGCAGGTATCCTCCAGTATGGAACTTCAAATCCTCTTATAGATTCTTATGGACACCATCTCAATAGTGGCTATTCGATATGCGCTTGTTCATAAAATCTCCCAAGCAGTGAACTATCGGAGTGTATTATTGAGTCATAAAAAATTAAGAACTCTCCATAGTGTTAAACCGTTTAAAACATTTAATTAAAAATGGTGTAAACGCTTACATCAGTTTTAGAAGTTAAGGGCCCTTCAATGCCGCAATGACCTGGGGGGATGTAAACTAACGCGTTTCGTCTCCTAAGACGTCCTCTGGGGTGTCCCCCACCTGGGTCATTGTGTATATATATATATATATATAAGTTATTCATAAATTACATGATATCCCCACCTGACAGTCTGAAAGTGTAAAAAAGCGTAAGTCCGGCATTGGTACTCAAAGATGGCACCTTGGCGTGCATTCCATGCCTCGTATTGAAAAGAATTGATCTCTAGCGTCATCCATGTGACCATGTCAATATCCAGAACGCTGTGCGTGCCAAGTCTCACTGTAGATGCCCGACAAGCACATCCGTCCCGAGAATGAGAAAGCGGACATGACGTAGCAGCATGTATACCGCCGTGCATGTCACGCCTCATTCTGGGAGCTACACATGTCAGCCCAGAAACGGAACTCAAGCAGACATGACGTAGCAATGTAAACAACGTCACATCATGTATGACACAGCTACCCAGAGATACCGAACCCCAAATTATAATTAAAATACCTGCTCAAACGCATACACCTATATTATGGTGCTGTCAGGGATAATAAATATATAACTAAAGGGAAAGAAGGGGACATCTAAAATGGCATGGAAAAGACATATATTCCATAATTCCAATTGAAAGGCTGCCAAATTTGCATCAAAGTTGAACATTGCCTTGTACATAAACAAATTAATTATATTGCAACATTATAAGCATCAAGCATAATATATAATATATAAAGTGAAATTAATTAAAACATTAAAAACATTAAAAAATAAAAGAATTAATGTATGGAGTATGCCCAACTTAAAGGCATACAAAATACATCTCAAACCATAAAAAGTTATGTCCGTACCAATATAAATCAAATATATTTAATTATTATTAATTATATGGATAAAAACAAAGAGTAAAACCCCACTAAAATTATGTATATATCAGGCCTTGTTAATAAAGGAATTAATGCCCCATACGACATTAAGCCCATAGGGAAAATAGCATTTTAATTGATAAATTAAAAAAGTCTCTAATTGGGATACCCCTCTTTTAGTAGCCCATCCTCTCCAGGGAGGGACATATTTATCGATGACCTGAAATTGAGTGCCCCTAGGATTTTTATCATGGAATCGCAAGTAATATTTGGGGACGCTGTGATTCGTCTTGCCTTTTAGAATATTGGTGATGTGTTCATTCACCCTAATATTAAACGTTCTTATAGTGCTCCCTACATACTGTTTGTTGGGCAAGTTAGAAGGTAGACTACATTCCTCGTTTCACAGGTACAGAATTGTTTCATATTATAACTGTGTCCAGTTGTTGTAGAACGAAAATCCAAAATGTTCTCTTTTGGCAAACATTAAGTTTGCACACCCTGCATTTTTGAGAAGTCTTCGCAAAAGAGCAGAAGAAAGAAGGCACCAGAGAGGGGAGAAGAAATCAGAGGGAGAAGATGCCGGAGCTGATTTAA
Source organism: Glandirana rugosa (assembly GCA_018402905.1). Lineage (NCBI taxonomy): Eukaryota > Metazoa > Chordata > Amphibia > Anura > Ranidae > Glandirana > Glandirana rugosa. Next base: position 785,545 of record BLSH010358025.1, read on the forward strand.
TAAAATACTTTAATACACTTTTAGGGTGGGTGGCCAGAATCTGGGGGCCCCCTTGTTAAAGGGGGCTTTCAGATTCAGATAAGCCCCCCACCCACAGACCCTGACAACCACTGGCAAGGGTTGTCAGGAAGAGGCCCTTGTCCTCAACAACATGGGGACAAGGTGCTTTGGGGTGGGGGGCCCCCCCTGCCCTAAGGGACCCATACTCCCCATGTTGAGGGCATGCGGCCTAGTATAGTCCAGGAGGGGGGGGGTGCTCGTTTGTCCCCACCCCCTTTCCTAGCCTGCCAGGCTGCGTGCTCGGATAAGGGTCTGGTATAAATTTTGGGTGGACCCCATGCGGTTTTTTTAGATGTGGGGGTTCCCCTTAAAATCCATACCAGACTGAAGGGCTTGGTATGCTCTTGGAGGAGAACCCCATACCATTTTTTTTTTTAATTTGGCGGGGGTTCCCCTTCAAGATCCCCAGAGCACAAGATGCCTGGTATTGTTGGGATCAAAGTCAGATCCCATTAACAGAAGTCGGACCAATGTAGGTCCAATGTAGGACCGTTATAGGACACATGTCGCAGAGCAACGTAGGATTAAAGTCAGACCGTTTTTGTGTCGGATAGCGTGAACCTAGCCTTGACCTGATTTCAGCTGATATGTGGTAAATTAGTACCAAAACAGATATTAGGTATTTAGGTATTTGAATTGGGAAAGTTTTTCATGACTTCTGAATGAAGTGAACTCATGGGTGCTTTTTATAATTGCATGGAGGTGTTCTTCAGTATATGACTATCATGAACAAAATCTTTCCTAAGGGTAAAATAAGTGGAGGTAGTGGTCTTTTTCCATAGTCAGTGAATTACATTCCTGTAACTGCCTGTTCCATTTAGACCTTTGGCTTGAGCTCCCAGGAGATACTCCAAACAATGACCCCGAAATAGCTCAGACAGACACACCAATGTGTTACAGCAGCGTATTGCACAGGAAGAAGGTAATTCTAGGAGGAGGTTGCTGGATGTCCCCTTATAAATGACTCAGAGATTGAGTCACAATCCATGAATAGAGGTGTGGCAATGTGCCCCATTGAAGCCAAAATTGTAGCGCACACACGTATTACACTTCCGACTCTTTGTAGCTGGCCATAAGTGCAAAGATCTAATTTTCAGATACAAATCCCTGCATGATTCTGCATGCACCTAACATAATTTCACTGTGTGTTGGTCAATTTAAAGAAGCAGTGGAGTAATTTTGAAAAAATTGATTTCACTGTGATATTGCCAAGTTTACCGCCTGAAAATTTTGCTAAAAGTTTTGCTCATTGAGCTGCTTAGCTGAAATTTGTTTTAAAATAACTATTTATTTTTTCTCTATTTACATAGTGTTTTGGGATGCGTTTAGGGTAGTTTAGTATATTTCATTTGGTGCTCTTTGTAACAGTTTTTCTGTTTTAATTTTTTTTCGTGTTTATTTGTTATTTGTGTACTGTCTCTTGAATAAATGTATTTATTAATTTATTTTTTATTGTATAAAAAAATCAAACAATAAAATAAAGTAATGAGGCTAGTGAGGGGCCATTTCTGGCACAAGGACAACTCCGCACACATCCTTATCTCTTGGTAGTCATTTAAAGTCCATAGAAACCGCTAAAAACCATAGACTCCAATCCATTTCATCGAAATAGTAAAATTTTGAAATTCTGGAGAAAAGAAAACTCTAATTTCACGCATCCCTAGTCCATATCCTATACTGTCTATTGGGTCATAGTTGGCAACAAGAACATCTGCTGTAGAAATATAGAACAATATAGAGGTGGAAAAAATTATTCTATTCTTCTTATCTATGACAGTCATTAATGCACTGTTTGGTGTGTAGTTGTTGCACCAAAGGTATATAACTTGTTCAAACTAGGATATCCACTCCTTAAAGATTTAAAAATTTTTTTTAAGTTTTTTAATTTTTTTTAAAGATTTTTTGGAGATACATTTTTCAAGTGTTCATGTCATTACAACAAATACAGGTGTTAAAGTGTTACTAAACCCACAACAGTAAAATCAGTATGTATATGCAGAATAGCATGCTTGGTATACTCACTGTGGAACTTAAGGGGTCAATCCTCTGTATTGTGTAAAAAGGCGTTTTAACCCCTTCCTTACTGGTGTATAGTAATAATACGCCGGCAAGGTGCACTCCCCATCCTGGGTGGACGTCATATGATGTCCTCCTGTTTTCACCACTCTGCGGGCCCCCAGGGGGCAATCGGGGATCCGGCGTGTCCCTCGGGACTCCAGCCTTCCATGATCGGGGTAAAGAGCCAATGTAATTGGCTCTTTACCACGTGACCGGCTGTGCCTATGCCAGCCGGGCACTTCCAACCATAACAAACGGCGGCGTGCACGGCGCTCGTGCGCGCCCCCGGGGCGTGCAGCGCGGGGATCGGGGTTCGGGCTTGTCCCTCTGACAAAGCCCAACCCCGATCAGGGTAAAGAGCCAATGATATTGCCTCTTTGCCACGTGACCGGCTGTGTGGCTGTGTTTTTTAGCAGAGACCCTAGAGAATAAAATGGCGGTTGTTGCAATATTTTATGTCACATGGTATTTGCGCAGCGGTCTTTCAAACACAATTTATTGGAAAAAATACACTTTAATGAATAAAAAAAAAAAATCTAAACAGTAAAAGTTAGCCCATTTTTTTCCTGTATAATGTGAAATATGATGTTACACTGCGAGAATCGTGATCTTTATTCTAAGCAACAAAATTGTGATAAAACCCACCAGTAGCAATGAATAGTCACCAAGTAGGCAGGAAGTGGCTGCAAAGAGGCAGCAGAAGATCAGCAGCACTGGAATAATTCTTTCACCATTGTTTTTGTATATTATTTAAAGTGTCACTAAGGCTTCGTTTAGATGTGCAGTTGGGTGGTAAAAATGTGCAGTAGAGACATGTTTTTGTCACCCACCAACGGCAACCCTTAAATCGGTTTTATACCCTAAAATGTGATTTAATCTGCATGGTTTAGGAAATATTCATCTTGCATGCAGCCTCTGACATCAAGCATAGCGCCGGACCTTGCCGGAAACCCTGCCGGAAAGAAGGGCTCCCGCGCGTATGCTCCCATGATGTCTCGTGGCTCCGGGCACTCACAACGTCTGAGCCGTAAACCCGGAAGGATCCCTCGGGAAAAATGTCAGCTCCCTCCACGGGGACCCTGCAGCCCTGACGGAGCTTGTGGTGCATACCAGCTCATTATGCCTTTGCCTTGCAGTTTTTTTTTTTTTAATGAGTATACAACTGCTTTAAGCTGCATTAGGCAGCAGATGAGGGCGTTTTACATGCTGCACTCACAATACATTAGGCATAATAAGGTGTTTCCCCCTATAACAGGTTTTTAGTGTCACTCTTTCTGGCCTATAACACTGATGTAATGGTGTTACGTTGGAATTATTGACTGGCTGCTCTAATGTGAGTAAGTTAGGGTTAGGGGGGCACAAATTACTTGCCTTACCCCGGGCACTGACAACCCACACTACGCTAAAAAAAAAATGGCTCCTAACTTTTTTAGCTGGCTCCTAGATTCAAAGGAAATTTGTCAAGCCCTGGTTTATGTCATTAGAACAAATACAGGTATGAAGTGCGGTCATCTAGAGTTACCTGCACATATCTATAGCAGCCTCTAAACCCTGCCATTGGAGCCAAATTTCCATCCATGTTAACAGGCAAAACTCTTGCACTTTGTCACACGACTTGAACCATCCTGCACCTTTCAGCCTCCTGTAATTTCTATTTGGCCAGTGAGTATCTGGTGTGTGTGTGATAGCGCTTGACTAGCGATAACAAGGCTTAGTATTGGTGGATACACAATGGAGTAAGTTATTCTTTCACAGGGCCAATACCCAATGAAGGTGTGGTGTAAGTAGACTTTGATATGGTCCTGGGCGACAAAGAAGATGCATAGCAATCCTTATCCCAGAATTGGCCAGTGAGATAACCCATCACAGTTATGATCTATGATCCGACATGTGGAAATTCTGGAGCTTTGACTGTCCAAATGGCTTGGCATATGGTCTTATCTTCAGGCTTTTTGAAGCTGCTTCAGGTATGTAGCTAGCGATGCCTGTGTAGCACCCTGGTCCTAAACAGGGCTGCTAACAAATTTAGTGATGGTAGATGGTAACTAGCCTGGCTAATTGGTAGTGGATCTACTGATTCTGCCCTAAGCCGGAGTCTGGTGTGTAGTCCCTCTCTTCTGTCACAAGGTGGCACTGCTGCTTATGACATTAGAATGATGGAGCACAGTTAGCACAGGTTATGAATAGATATGTTGTCTCAGCCAATCAGCAGGGGGTTTCTTTCGGTTTCCAAGCATGCTGGGATAGACTATTAATTCGGGAGTAGTCAGGTGATCCGGGTTTGTTGCCACCCGGGCAGCTGCCTGGGTGGACGTGTGTCATATGGTTCCGGGTTGCTAAGCCAGAAGCCTGAGGCCTATCCCGGGAGCACCTACCTGCTAGGCCTGACCAAGGCCTATCCAGGAATCCAAGCAGCAGCAATGAGTTAGGCTTTAAGTCGGAGGCCTAACCAAGTTGATGATGTTCTGCCTGAGGGAGAGGGGGCAGAGGGTGGGGGGGATACTGTGAGTTACGTGTGCAGATCTACAGTGGGATATCGAGAGTGAAGTGTTGCTATTGGAGACAGTCGGATGCTACGAAAATACAGATTGCAGCATTCGGCTTAAAGGCCCTTTTTCTGTATTGCTGTCTGCCTACTTCTATTTCTGTCTATGGAGTCTACCTGTTTGCATATTACATTTGCCTAAGAGTGTCCTGGCCCTAACCCTCTCTCCCTCAGTTCTTGTTAAGAGACAACAAATCTCTTTTTGTTCATTTCAAAAGTGACTGGCGCCCAATCATTCCACCTTGCACTATACCCACCATGCCTAGTAATTTGCACCTTGAGGAGGAATGTCAGCTGTCCCTGACTCTGGAGGTCACCATTAGGCCTCTGGAGGTTGGGGCACCGCTACATTTTGGCGCCCAATGTGGAGCACAGCGTTATTTTTGCTGTGGTCGCCCCTAGCAATGGACTGCAACTACACAAAGATTTTGTTTGGCTCCGTGGGGAAGTGGCAAGTAACATCTTTAATCCTCAGAGACTATGTTATTATCCATCTACATCATGTGGGGAAGAACCAACAAATCTTTTTGCTCTTGGGAGAGTGTCAGCCTGGTTGTTTGTCACTTTTACACCAGTGCTGCAGGGTGTAAGGCAGACTCCAGAAAAGATTTGGCACGCTGCTGGAGAAAAGAGGCAGGAGCTGAAGTTCCTGAAGAGCATGTGAACCAATCCCTTGGCAGGGGGAGGAGTTGTTGCTCTGCAGAGGAGGAGAAGGAGATGCTGTTTTGTGCACCGCCATTGCTCACCCACGTATTGCGATATTCCTGTTAAGTGTAGAAGATGGCGCAGTTTGGAGTTTCCATGGCGGATTGGAAATTGTGTGTTCCGGGCATCGGTCCTAGCCTGAGTGGACAGAATGGTGTCCTTACTCATACCGCAGTGCGGTATGTACCAAAAGGTAGCTTCGCCATTTACACAGCGGGAGGCTATGAAGCAATCAGGCTGTTATGTGCAAAGTGTTCCAGCTTAGCTATGAATGTTTGGCCTTGGATTACTTTTGGGCACTGCGGAGAATCACTACTAGAGGTAGTTTCCCCAGCCCTACCCCCATGGGTGCTACAGGTGAATTAGGACGAATGTGTCGCCACTCCATCTCAGGAGGCTTATGAGAACCCGGTTGCTGTCGCTCAGCTTACTGAAGTGGCTGCTCCTTCAACTATTGTAGCTGCTCCAAAGTCAGACATTCCGGTTATCTCCTTGCTGCGGTCTGGCCCACCTGTGTTCCCTGATGGTGGAACCTCCTGGGGAGAAGACAACCAGACCTGGTAAGCCTGATGTGAGTGAAGGCAGTGTGCCTGTGGGGACTGTGCAACCTGTGGAACGTCTGCTACTACCAGTTTAAAGCGTAATCTGCTCCCGACCGAACAATGTTCTACTGAATCCAATTCTGATATCCTGTCCGATTGGATATCTGAACTATTTTCGGATACTATGTCATGCTTGAGAGGTGGTCTGAAAGTGATGCTGAGCCACAGGGTGAGTCTGTAGAGGAGGAAGTTCTTGTTGCTATTAAAACCTCTAGTACTAAACCTGAAGTGTCAACTGCTACTTCACCTGATGTATGTCTCGCCAATTCGTTGGAAGAAGAGTGGTGGGCATATTGGGTGATAAACCCTAACGTTCTGGGGCCTCCTTTGTCCACTAAACCTTCTAGAAAGCCCAAAGTGATTGCTGGCTATCGGGTCAAATGCGCCCCAGATACATAGGTCCTACCTGGATGCGGGGATTCCAAACTTTTGCAGAGACTATCAAAATTGCAAAGGATTGTTATGCAGAAAGTAGCCAAGGAATATGGCAATCTGTACCCATACGTGCCTGAAAGCCTGGAAGCTGAATTCCAAAGTAAGCAGGTGCAGTGGGTTGATGTTGCTATTCGGGAATAATTGAAAATCCCTGTTCACTATGATCTAAAGAAACTGTCACCTAGATATACTGGTAATTACATCAGTGTTCTCCAAACTTGGGACTACGGCCGCCATATCTACTCAGACAGTGTTGTTATTCGTAGACCTAACCAAGCGGATGTGCAACACTACATCACCACTATTAGATCAACAGGAAAACCTATTCAATTGCCTGACCCCCGTTACTATTGGTAACGCCATCTGACTGTTGAAAGTTGAAAATCATTAAAGTGTAACATATCGCTGTGCTCAATTGACTGTGTCGGTTCCAACAGAAGTTTTATCTACAGTTGAGAGAATCTTGGTGTGGGGACACTTCTGCCTGTGCTATTTGCTGCTGGACTCTACTCCTGATACCAGCCGATTGCAGGGGTGTTCTTAAAGAGACATGCTAGCCTTTTGTCTGGAACAGTCAGCATATTTCACTTTGCAAAATAATCTCAGTCCCCGGCTGGGCTAAGAAGACAGACTGAGAAATGCTTAAAAGGCAAGGGGACTTGGTTGCCCTGGAAGATGGAATACTCTTTGAAAATCTACAGTCCCTTGTCTATCTGTGTGGCTAAAAGTGTTTGTCTGCAAGTAGCCATGCACACTGTTTCCAGAGTTTGTAGCTGAGAAGAAGAAAACTGCTGAAGAGTTGTTGACCATGTCACTGCATCTAAGAGAAAAAAGTGCACATTGGACTTAGGGGCTCCAAAGACAATGAGATGTTTAGTTAGTTAGGTAGACTGTGAAGTGCACATTGGACTTTGGGGCTCCAAAGACAATGGGATGTTTAGTTAGTTAGGTAGGCTGTGCTGTAGCAAAGGGGGAAGTCTTTACCTTAAGATTGGATTTCATGGACTGAAATGTTGATATACATATGGACTATTTCTCATGACTGACCTAGATGGTATGAGTGTGCCACTCTGAGTGAGTCTTAAGGTTGCTCTATTATGTTTCACCATAGGTTGCTACGTAAGATTTCTTTTGTCGGATTGCTATGGAAAACTGGTGTCATTCTTGAGGGAATGGGGTCCGTTTTGAACTGTAAATATGTCCAGGTATACAGTATCTCACAAAAGTGAGTACACCCCTCACATTTTTGTAAATATTTTATTCTATCTTTTCATGTGAAGGACGGTGAAGAGGTGTGAAAGCTTCAGTAGTATCATCCGGGAGCCCAGCAGGTGGCGTGGGTGCACCTTGAAGATAAGTAGAGCAGGTAGCTCTGAGTCAAGTCAGGGACCTAGTGGGATAGCGTGGGTGAAGCTTGAGCAGTGAGATACTGTGAGATGTGAGCGAAGATCTACAGCGGGATACTTTGAGTTATGTTTGCAAATCTACAGTGAGATATCAAGAGTGAAGTGTTGCTATAAGCAGGGGCATTGCTGGGGTGTGGCTATTGGGGCTATAGCCCCGAGTCTGGGGCCCATAGCTCCGAGTCTCTTACCGGGTGGGTGCAGTTCTGCAATTAGTAGGTATGTCCTGGTCCGGAATGCAGGAGGCAGGAGCAGACTGAACCGCGGTAGCGCTGGCTCAGGTTCCACCCTCGCCTCCACCTGACTCTACTACTGGTCACTGGTTGCTAGAGCTGCCTAGTGTCTAGCAACCAGTGATGCCACGGCTGTGACTCCCTCCCTGCCCAGCATCCAAAGCGGAGGACGGTTCCACTTCCTCCTCCTCTGTGCCAGTGCTCGTGGGGCGTAAATAGTTGAGCCCAGTCCCCGGTCCTGGACTGGAGCAAATGCCGCTGGTCCCGTGGCGTGCAAGGCAGCAGCATCTTCAAATAGGGAAGGGGAGGCCTAGGCAGCCAGGAAGAGCCCAGGAGGGAGTGAGAGAGAGAGAATACGAGGCCTCACCACCACCCTGAACAGCACCCCCGGCACCTAACAGAGCCTGAACTTCTTCTCCAAGCTCCTCTCCTAGCTCGCTGTGACTGTCATGGAACAGGAAGAAAAAAGGATGATCCACACAGACAGAGGCTGGGACAGTAGGGACTGCAGGCAGGGCTAGGGGGTCTCTCTTTCACCCCCTCTCATCCACCCCCCTCTTTCTCTGATGTATGGGGAGGCTCTCTGGGGACCCTGGTGTATGGGGAAGCTCTCTGGGGACCCTGATGTATGGGGAGACTCTTTGTGGACTCTGATGTATGGGAAGGCTCTCTGGGGGACCCTGATGTAAGGGGGCTCTCTGGGGACCCTGATGTATGGGGAGGCTCTCTGTAGACCCTGATGTATGGGGAGGCTCTCTGTAGACCCTGATGCAAGGGGGAGGCTCTCTGTAGTCCCTGATGTATGGAGGGGCTCTCTGGGGACCCTGATGTATGGGGAGGCTCTCTTAGAGACCCTGATGTATGGGGGGCCAGGGGTCTCTCGGAGGGGTATGTAGTCTCTTTCTC
>BLSH010358025.1:794501-807542 GCA_018402905.1 Glandirana rugosa
GTCTCTCGGGGGGGTATGTAGTCCCAGGGGTCTCTCGGGGGGGTATGTAGTCCCAGAGATTCTCTCGGAGGGGTATGTAGTCCCAGGGGTCTCTCGGGGAGGTATGTGACCCTGATGTATGGGGGGGCTCTCTGGGGACCCTGATGTATGGGGGGGCTCTCTGGGGACCCTGGTGTATGGGGAGGCTCTCTGGGGACCCTGATGTATGGGCAGGCCCTCTAGGGAACCTGATATATGGGGAGGCTCTCTGGGGACCCTGATATAAGGGGGGGCCTCTCTTGGGACCCTGATGTAAGGGTGGGCTCTCTGTGGACCCTGATGTAAGGAAGATGCTCTCTGTGGATCCTGATGTAAGGAAGAGTCTCTCTGTGGACCCTGATGTACGGAAGGAGCTCTCTGGAGACCCTGATGTAAGGGAGGGGCTCTCTGGGGACCCTGATGTAAGGAAGGGGCTCTCTGGGGACCCTGATGTAAGGAAGGTCCGGGACCCTGATGAAGTAGATCTGGGAGTCAACTAGTGGTGCAGCTGTATAAATTACCCCCTAACTGGGGGCAAAGAAGAATATGTTGGAAAAGTTTACAGCGCTCCTCCTCCCCGCAGTTGATAATATTATCAACTGCGGGGAGGAGGAGCGCTGTAAACTTTTTCAACAATAAATCTCTTTTTGTTCATTTCAAAACTGGCGCCCAATCATTCCACCTTGCACTATACCCACCATGCCTAGTGAGACCCCTTTCACACTTAGGCAATTTTCAGGCGTCTTAGCGCTAGAGATATCAACACAGGCACTTTTAATCCCTTGTTAACCCCTTCTTGGCAGCGGTAAAGCGCCACTTAAACAGCGATAAAAGCGCAGCTAAAACAAGCAGCCCTTTACAGCTACATCAGCCCGCGCCCCAGTGTGAAAGCAGCCTTGCCTGCACCCTGAGGAGAAATGTCAGCTGTTCCTGACTCTGGATGTAGGGGACACCGCTACACCTGCATTTCATACCTGCAGCAATGGGGGGGGGGGGGGGGGATTCAATAAAGCTGCTGCACCACTTTTCGGGCATTAATCCCTCTTGTTAATGTATTGCGCCAAATCCTTGAAGGATTTGTGACACTTTTATTTCTGACAGTGACTCGTGCACCAAATACAGATAGTTCTAAAATATGCCACTTTTACATTGTGTGGCGTTGAATGTACAAAATGTAAAAGTGGAGCTAATTAATACCAACTCTCTTTTGGCATACAGAGAAAAAAAAGGCTCAGACAGATTATGCTAAACTGTCTCACATGCATCCCAAAAGTACAAAACAGGACCATGAATTTGGCGCACTCTTCTTCCCCTTTTAGAATGCATGAAAGGCACTTTTGCAAAATCTGCCTGCGCCAGTCTTTATGAATTTCAGGGAGAGTGTCTTTATTTTTATTTTTAAATGCAGTGTAGCTTTAATTGCAGATTTTACAACTAACCAAAGCAGATGAAACTATTTTATATAGTTACTCAAATGTGTACAATCTTAGTGCTAACCCTAACAAAAATATTCAATTGTCATCAGTTATATTTTATTCTGGAATAGAATTGTCTAATCCTTCATTTTTGTCTTAGTTTAATGTTCATGTGTGATTTCAATTTAATTGGCCTCATGGCTAGACAGACAAAGAAAACTGTCACTGGTTCACATGGCAAAATGATATTGTAATTATAGAAGCCACCCCTTATGTTATAAAATCAGCCTCTTCCTGCAGAACGTAATGTGAAAATTGAACTGCATGCTTCCAGCCAAGATTATATATTTAGACCTCTAAATAAAGCTCCATATGTAACCAAGTGACAAAAGCAAATTTAAAGTGAAACTATGTTGTATAACAACTTCTTCTCAGGTATGCGTAATTAAAGAGGAAGTGAACTAAAGAACCTGAAATGGCAAGCAGATGAAAAAGGCCTTGTCAAAAATATTGCCTGTGGGCTTCCTAAAGCTGTTGTGTTTCCCATTACTGATTTACCGTGCTTTCTTCTGCACTGTGTCTCTGTGTAGAGGTGGCCATCTTGGTAAAGACAGAGCTTTGCTTCCTCATTTCAGATCTGGCCCTTGCTAACCAGTCATCTGATTATTGGTGGGGGGATATTCTAAACACAGGGAGATCCTTGAATGGCAGGTGCCCAGGTACAGCTTTCACTTCAGCAAGGATAACAGTGAGCAGCACAGTAGTGACAGCACAAAATTTAGTTCCAAATCTCATGATATCAGCATTCAGATGCAGCATTGCATTAGATGATTTCACACTGCAGATTCAACTCTGGGCTACAGAACAGAAGTGCCAAGGCTCATGTACTGTGCACTGCCATTTTTCAGAAAAAAAATTAAAAGAAAAGGTAAATCTTGTACTGCTAAACCTGGCCACACATGGCTCAAATTTCAACTGATTGCTAAATTAGTTGAAATTCCATCTGCACCACCACCAGGCTCAATAAGAGTTGTTTTGACAATTCAATTTTATAGAGGGAACTTGGGTGGAAAAGTGTTGCCCTTGGGTGTAATTTTCATTATTGAATAGCAAATCCTTACTTTTTGAGTTCAGTAGGAAGAAACAAGACTCATCTAAAGGTTATCTATCACAAACAAACACCTGTAGTTTTTAGGCAGAGGAGGCAAAAAGCAAACCTCCAAAAACACAGCCTTTTTAGGCATACTGGCATTTAATTTTTACTAATCTAAATGCAACCCATTGTTTTGCATGTACACACAGGCACATAAGCATGACTGCATATGAAAAAAGAAATATATAAATCAGAGCTGCTGGTACTTTACAGAGGCATGTGCATATATGCCCAAATACCCAGGTAAAATGTTAATTTATTTTACTTATGTAAGTACGTATGTGCATAAATAAATGCAGCCAGGTACCCTACCTGGCTAGATAATAAGACAGGTGCAACTGCAGGTTAAGTGTGATTCTCTGCCTGCTCATTCCTCCCTTTCCCTGCCTGGATTAGTCTGCAGCGACCCTCCATGTAGTGTAGGACTTCCTGATTTGTGCGGCCACCGCTGTCTCACCTCTGCATGCACCAGAACAGCTCTGATACTTCAGCCACATGGGATCATGGGAGATGTAATCCTTAAGGGGCGCTGCGCCATGGGAGTGAATAGGGCTGAGGACTACAAGATTTGAGGAAACCCTCGAGAAGAGGAGAAAAGATTTATAAAGAAGGGTTCCCAGGCTTCTTGATGAACAGAGCAGGCTGGCTGTACAGAGGACTGGAGCTGGAGAGACCTGGGTGCTGTGCACTGAGACTCCAGTGACAGTCTGAGGACCAGAATATAGGGATTAAGCTACCAAGAACGGGACCTGATGTGGAGTGAGCCTTATGAGGACCGGATTTTTGAGGACAGAGCAAGAGTGATCTCCAGACCGCCAAGCGTCCAGAATAGGCTTAACTGTGTACCTGGGTTGGTGAGCGATTTCAACTGTACTTATTCCATCTCCATTAGCAGTTCAGTACAATAGGAGACAGCACTATTTGTCTAGCAGCTCCAGAGAAAATTGAGTACTGTCCATGATACTTTTTTTATTTGCACTGACATACAATTTTTTAGGACAAGCTTTCGGGGGGTGTGCCCCCTTCTTCAAGGTCCAAGCAGTACTGATTCACATAAGTTTTAGCAATGTTAAAAAAAAAAATCTCTGAGGGAAAGGAAAAAAGAATATAGCAATGGTAATAAAGTAAGCAGCAGAGTCACTGAGATAAGAGGGAGAACCTATATCTAAATGTAGGCTGTATATCTAGCAGCTCCAAAATTGTTTGCTGAATGCAATTTTAAACAGACATTAACATGTTCGCCACCATAAACATCTGGACCCACCAATAGCCGGCTAAAGATTAGACACCAGGTATTTTTACAGCCACCTCTAAATCAGGGGTATCCCTTTCAGGAACGTGTACACCCACCCACACTCAGGGTTGTATATGCAGAGTGCACTCAGGGACACTATGGGGGACATTTACTAAAACTGGAGCACTCAGAATCTGGTGCAGCTGTTCATGGTAGCCAGTCAGCTTCTAACTTCAGATTGTTCAGTTAAGCTTTGACAATAAAACCTGGAAGCTGATTGGTTTCTATGCAGAGCTGCACCAGATGTTATCATTAGTGCAGAGAGGGAATGTGAGACTTCCTTTATTGCCATTGATGCTTCTCACTATTTGCACTGTTCTTTATCAAGGCTGTGTATATTAGGTTAACATGTTTTAGTATTATTGTGGTCTTGGTTAACTGCCATGTCATAGCTTGGGAGATTAGCTTGTGGGGATCGCGTTTTACAGGAAAATACTCAGCAGGCAGGCCAACTTCTTTAAAATCTGGCGGCTTGCCAGGTTTATTGTAAAAGGTTTGCAGGTTCAAACACATAAAAACAGAAAACAAAATCTCGCCGTCTGGCGCTAAGCTAACAATCGTGATTCCTCACTAAACGGTGTGGGGCTGGCCTTGACACCCACAAAACATGAGCACAATGCAAACCTTGTTTTTGAGTCCAAAATAGCACACAGAGCTCTCTCAGCTTTCCTCCACTGAGATCCAGGATCAAGCTCCACTTGGTTTGCCGTTTTGGGGTCCCCATGGCTGACCCACTTCCTCAAAGTAGCAGGGAGCGCATGCAGATACCAGTCCATGATCACGCCCTCCACGACCTGAAGGCCTGGCAAAGTCTCTGGCTGTAACCACTTCCTCGTTAGTTGGATCAAGTCAAACATTTGGGAGCGGGGTGGCTGGTCCATGTGGTAGGTCCACTGATGCACCCGTTGAGCCCGGACTGCCGTGGTGACACCCAGGCATGCTAGTATCTCCGTTTTTAGAGACTCATAGTCCTGGGCCTTATTGGGCTCTAAATCAAAATAGGCCTTTTGGGGCTCACCTGTTAGAAAAGGGGCTATAAGTCCCGACCATTGTCCTTTTTGCCATCCTTCCCACACAGCGACTCTCTTGATAGTGGTGAGGTACGTCTCCACGTCATCTGCAGGTGTCATCTTCTGGAGATGGTAACTGGCACAGATCAACTTTTGTTCTGGCGGCACAGGAGGAGCGGACCCCTTCTTTACCGCTACGAGAGCCTCTACCAGTTGTCGGATGATCTCCTGCTGGGCCTCATGTTGTCTGCGACTTTCTTCCTGCTGTGCTGCAGCGGTTCGTGAGACTTGGAGGTTGGTCTCCCTCTGAGCTGCAGTCGCCTGCAGTAAGGCCTTCATCATCTCCTCCATGTTGGAATGTTGCCCGCTGAGTCCACCACATGTGGGAGATTAGCTTGTGGGGATCGCTTTTCACTGGTAAAATACTCAGCAGGCAGGCCGACTTATTGTAAAAGGTTTGCAGGTTCAAACAAATAAAAACAGAAAACAAAACCTCCCTGCCTGGTGCTAAACTAACAATCGCGATTCCTCACTATACAGTGTGGGTCTGGCTCCAACACCCACAAAACATGAGCACAATGCAAACCCGTGTTTTTGAGTCCAAAATAGCACACAGAGCTCTCTCAGCTTTCCTCTACTGAGATCCAGGATCGAGCTCTAGTGAGATCTCTTCCTGATCATTAAATGCAGATGGAGACGGCTTTCGGTGGAGCAGAAAGTCCGGGCCGGAACCAGCTCTGATGTGGTAGCTGGAAATACCCGGGTCGGACTTTCTCTAGTCGTCTCCTAGTGAACGCATGGGGGGGGCATAGCCTAGTACTCATGCCAGTTACTATCCTGCAATTAAACAGAGCCTTTGCCTGTTTATTATTGTTGCCGCATTGTTATTCACTTTTCCTTTTTCTCTATATATGTAGTTTACATTCCAATAGCCTGGTGTTTATTTTCCATATGTCCATATACAGTACTTGCTAATACTTGAGCTAATATAGGCCTTTGCAATACGCTATCAGGTAACCAGGAGTGTCAGAGTGGATGAAGCAGTTCGTAGAGTCTTGGCAGACAGCAAAGGACCCATCATACCAAGCAGCGCCTTCCAGGGTAAGTGCTCCAAGAACACAAGTAATGTTGGTTAGAAATACTTATGTTCATCCATCAGTACTTTGTGCAAGTATCATCTAAAGCCAAAACTGCATCCGGTGACCAGATTTTTAAAATGAAATCCGGGGACATATTTTATTTTTACTAGTAATGACGGCAATCAGCAACTTATAGCGGGACTGAGCTATTGCGGCAGACAAATCGGACACTAAGTGACACTTTGTGGGAACCAGTGACACTAATAAAGTGATCAGTGCTAAAAATATACACTGTCACTGTACTAATGACACTGGCTGGGAAGGGGTTAACATCTAGGGCAATCAAAGGGTTAAATGTGTGCCTAACAAGTGTTTTCTCACTGTGGGGGAGGTTGCTTTTACTAAGGGAAGGCATAGATCCCTGTCCCAGCAGCCATGTTATGTGACACACTGTGGCAGTGCAATGCCAAATCAGAGCCATGATAGAATGCCTGCTGCCTGTGAGTTATGATGCCATCCATTATGTCAGAGAGACAGACACAGTGCAATGTAGTCTATTCACGGACACCCCCAAAGCACACCGGTGTTGAAGCCTTGAAGACACTGACAGCCCCATGATCAGATCCACTTCACCTTTGTGCCTGCTGGTGGACACTATCAGCTGAGCTCAGCTGCCTCTCTCTGCCTGTCACCACCACTGCCCGCCTCACAGCCTCTCAAGTCTCACTCTTCGGGCCTAGGCTACTACAGGGTGGGGAGTGGAACTGAGCAGCGGAAGATTACTCTACTGGGGAAGGCAAGGAGATAGGCAGGCAGGCGGCTGGCTGGGACTTGAGCCAAGGAAGAAGAACATGCGAGACGGAATTACACCCCCCAAGCTAGTAGGAGCAGCAGAGCAGGGGGTGTAATTCAGAATTTTTTTTTTTTAATTCTGCACTGACTGTCTTTGAAATGGCTTGGGCCCTGTTCAATTCCAATCAGGGGACAAAACTGGGGACAGATTAGGTCCGGGGACAGTGTCCTCAATCCGGGGACTGTCCCCTGAAACCGGGGTTGTCTGGTCACCCTATCCTACAGTGAGAAGAGGTTAGAGGGATGACAACAGAAATTGACACCCGTGAAAATGTCGGTGTACCATTAGACTTCGATGCTGCAGTGGAGCATCATTGAGCCACACAGGTGGCAAGAGAGGTAAGTATTCAGCCTCTTCTTTATAGGTAGGTTCTTTCCTGCAAGAATTTTACTATATGACAGGACCTCTTTACAAGAATGAAAAACGCTATACTGCCATGTCTCTGTGTGGCATTTTCCTCCAGCAGTCCTGTGGTCATGTGCCAATTTTAGAACGTGTGGTCCAGCTAGTAAACCAAGGGACAACAAGTGCTAGGAGAAGTTAACAAGTAAAATTTCCTAGCTCTCAAGTGTCTCCAGAGTCCAGAACACTTTAGTAAGCTGAACCAGTCGCCAGTCTCAGCTGTCAAATCAATAGGAGTAAAGCAAGAGGATAATTTGGCATTTTGTGATTCGACTTTGGAGAGCTCCGTGCCCTCAGGATGATGCCTCTAATCCTTCACCGGGGTCACGGCCAGGGCAGAGGAAGGAGCTGTTTGGGAAATTGCAGAAACTTGCACCTTTATCCAGTAAGGGGATATTCATGAGTCTACCTCCTGCTGATAGGCTTAGAACCTCTGTGCTAAAGCAATATGCACTTCCAAAGCACAAAGGCTCAAATAATAATTGTTTACCTCCGCCATAAGCCAAGAAGGCCTGGTTTCTGGTTAATCTATCTGTGAAGCAGAATTTAAAAGAAAACCTCCTAGAGGAGAAATTAAAAGGATTTTTTTTTTTTAACCTATTTCTGAAAATGTTTATTTCTGGGCTGTCATGCTGATCCTTTGCATAACATCGCACATTTCTAAAATAAACCATAGACACTTGCCAGAAAATATTCAGGCAGAGGACATGCTAATGCCCTTTACATGGACTGTAGAAAATGAATAGGTAAAAATTCTCTAAACCTACAAATGCTTTTTTCACCATTGCTTTTCCTTTATATTGGCTTAAAAATAACAAATCAAGTATTCGGAATTTGAATAAAAGGTTTAGTGCACCATAACACCTGGTAGTTAACCAGTCCAGATCCGTGTTATAGCCGAAAGACCTGAAGATCTGAATTGCCCGGGGGACGTCCGCCCCTTTGCGCGCTCCCCCCGTGCACTCACAGCCGGCGGCGGTGTGCTCTCGCAGCTGCTGAGTGGACGTGCCCGCGGGTCGATGTCTGCCGGAGACCCGCGATCCCCTGTAAGAGCAGCAGAACGGGGAACCGCCGATGGAAACACATCGGTTTTCCGTTCTGTGAAGGGGGACGGGACATAATAGATCTACTGATCCCTGTGATTGGGATCAGTTAGATCTGTTATGTCCCAGCCCCCATACAGTTAGAACACACCCAGGGAACACAGTTAACCCCTTCACTGCGCCCTTAGTGTCAACCCCTTCCCTGCCAATGACATTTATACAGTAATCAGTGGATATTTACAGTTCTGATCTCTGTATAAATGTCATTGGTCCCAAAAAAAGTGTCAAAAATGTCCAACATGTCCGCTGCAATATCGCAGTCCCGATAAAAATCACAGATCGCCGACATTACTAGTAAAAAATAAAAAATAAATTAAAAACGCCATAAATCAATTCCCATAGTTATAGACGCAATAACTTTTGCGCAAACCAATCAATATATGACGATTGCGATTTTTTTTACCAAAAATATGTAGAAGAATATATATCGGCCTAAACTGGTGAATTTTTTTTATATTTTTTTTGGATATTTATTATAGGAAAAAGTAAAAAATATTGTTCTTTTTTCAAAATCGTCGCTATTTGTTTGTTTATAGTGCAAAAAATAATCAGGTGATTATTTTGGTGATCAAATGCCACCAAAAGAAAGCTTTATTTGTGGGAAAAAAATGATAAAAATTTTGTTTGGGTACAGCATCGCACGACTGCACAATTGTCATTCAAAATGCGATAGCGCCGAAAGCCGAAAATTGGTCTGGGCAGGAGGGGGGTTTAAGTGCCCAGTAAGCAGGTGGTTATAATAGAATTTCGGGTTTATTTTCACTTTAAATAGTTCATTTGGGCCAAGCTGGCCCAAACGAATTATTTCCATGCCAGAACGGTCTTGCTGCTGGGAATGCTGCAAAGAACTGTACTAACAACTACATACTGTACAGTAAGAAGGTCTATGTTCTGGCAGCAATGCGACTTCCCTCCTGATGATGGATAAAGAGAATCATTCTTAGCATATCTCAGCCATTCTGGGGAAACCTTGTATTTTTTGAATTAATACAATGCTTCCTCTTGTATTTGGACTGTTATGGTAAGGACATGATTTGTTTGGGTCAGCTTGACCCAAATTAACTATTTAAACACTTCAGCTCCGCAAGATTTACCCCCTTCATGACCAGGCCCTTTTTTGCGATACGGCACTGTGTTACTTTAACTGACAATTGCACGCATGCGACACTGTACCCAAATAAAATGTTTGTCCTTTTTTCCCACAAAGAGAGCTTTCTTTTGGTGGTATTTTATCACCCACCTCTGCATTTTAATTTTTTTGTGCAATATACAAAAGAAGGCAGACAATTTTGAAAAAAAAATATTTTTTACTTTCTGCTACAAGACATATCCAATAAAAAAAATCAAATTTGTTCATCAATTAAGGCCAATATATATTCTGCTACATATTTTTGGTAAAAAATCCCACTAAGCATATACTGATTGGTTTGCGCAAAAGTTATAGCGTCTACAAACTATGGGATATATTTATGGAATGCTTATTTATTTATTTTTTTACTAGTAATGGCAGCGATCAGGGACTTATAGCAGGACTGCGATATTGCGGTATACAAATCGGACACTAACTGACACTTTTGTCACTAAAAATATGCACTGTCACTGTAATGACACTGTGACGCTGTGAAGATGTTAACATCAGGGGCAATCAAAGGATTAACTGTATGCTTAGCTAGTGTTTTAGTGTAGTGGGGGAGGTGCTTTTACTAGGAGAAGGCATGGATCCACGCCCCTGCTGGAACACAGGATCCCTGCCTTCCTTACTGACTTATTTACATAGGCAGACTGCTGTTCTGCCTTTCCTCTGAACGATCAGTGGGTGCCAGCAGACATTGAGTCTGCGGGACCCGATAATTAGCTCCCGCTGTGCAGAATCACAGCAGGAGCGACCAGCCACTGGTGCGTGCTCGTGCCCACTACCCGGGAGTGAAGGATCATGGATTTATACGTGATCCTGCGCAGTGCACCCGCCCTGTAGAAGTCAAACTGCTATAGGGCAGTCGGCAAGGGGTTAAAGTGAAAATAAACCTGGAATTCTCTATTAAATACTACATTTTTGCAATGGTCTACATCAGATCAAAAAGAGGGGCAGCTGATCAGGAAAGAAGGACAATGAAATTGGTTCAAAAAAGGGACAGTGCATCCTAGTGATAAATAGTTGCAAGATATGCCTCTGTCTTCAATGGTTTCTGAATTATTAACCCAGAATGTAGATGACTGATTTTGAGCTGAAATTTAGGTTTGGCAATTTTTACAAAGTTATGTTGGACCAGTTTGGAACATACATACTTTACACTGGTCCAAGCTGTAAAAAATGGCATACCTGGAATGTATTCTAATATCCTATATCGTATATCTGTTACAGTGCTTGTAACTTGTAACTGTATGTGAATCAGAAAATCTTGATGCTAGAGCCAGCTAGGCAGCTAACATTTGGTAGAAAGAGGGCAGTAATGGCCGTGTCTGTGGTTGTCTTTCAATGAATTACATTTAAGGCCTCATTCACTTTGAGCATTAACCTCCCTGGCAGTATGATTATTTCAGATTTTTGGTGCTGAGAGCGGTACATTATTTTGCATGGAAATTTGGCGTTTTATATTGTAGGCCTGTAATTCTTAGGAATAACTCACTTAAATCTGTCCAAACCAGAGTCTAGTAGACATCCCGGGTATGATAAAGTTTGAAAAATGAAATCATAAATTATAATATAATAACTAACTAAAAATAATTATCAAAAATAATAATATAATAGTAATAAAATGTATTTAATAATGTAAGCAAACCAAAAACACAGAAATTTGCTCATTTGCAGAATTGTCGCTGTCGTCACTTTCAGTTTCTGATGATAAATTTCCCCAAAAATCAGTATCACTCAATTCTGCAAATCATTTTTATTTACTATCGCTGTTTTCTAGCTGATCAGAAACCACTTTTAACGCAAAGGGACACTTTTTGGTTGCTATGGACATTCTCAAGTTTCCAGGCATAAAGAATGGCATAAATAATATAAAAGAGCATGCAGGGCTCTGGGCAAACCACTAGGGACAAAAGGGATGTGAAATGTTTTCATACAGTAATGTAATCTATAAGATTGCAGTGTACTGTATGTGCTGTGTGTGTTTCACTTTTTGAATTTCCCGCCGGTCTCCTTCCCCGTGTGACGCGACGCTCGCAGGGAACGGAGCCCGCCACACAGAGTCATCTGGCGGCAGACACAGCCCACAGACACGGCGGGGGACATCGCTGGATCCAGGGGACAAGGTGAGTAGCGCTGCCTGGATCCAGCAATGCAATCCCGAGTGTGGCTCGGGGTTACCGTTCTTGGTACTGAAAATCCACCCCGAGCCACATTCGGGAATACCGCCAGGGAGGCTAAACAGGCTGCTTTTAAGGGCATCTAGCATTTTATTTTCTGGCTCTGAATTCTCCTCCGTGTTAGCCTATGTTTCCATGCAGAAGAAAAAAACACCTCTGCCAGCACATCCAAAATCAGCAGTGTTTTGGCAGACAAGTGCAATTGTAAATGAGTCTAAACACATATTAAAGCGGAACTCCACCCAAAAGGGGAAGCTATGCTTGTTTGCACCCTCCCCTCCTTCCACAGCCACATTTGGCACTTTTTTGGGGGACAGGTTTTGACAGGTACCCACTCCCACTTCCGGGTCAGATCGCTGCGGCAATCTACGAGGATCTCCTGCCCCTCCTCCACCACCCCCCCCACAGCCTTCTGGGACACACACAGCTCCTAGAACACTGCAGGACAATTCACAAAGCGCAGCGTGACTTGCACATGCTCAGTAGGAAACCGGCTGTGATGCCGGAAGGCGTCACTGACAGTTTCCCTTACCCACGATGCTGGCATCTGCACCCGAAGCCGAATGAAGAACATCGCTGGATAAGTATTTGTAGCTGATGACTTTTATTTTTTATTTTTCCAAGACTGGAGATCTTCTTTAATGTTAGGCGCATCAAGCACTTGAGAAAACGGACTGTGTACATGGGGCCTAAATGTTGTAAGGCTTCTCATCTCAGAAGGATGGTGTGTACAGTATGGTGGAGCAAATTGTACATTTACTGTATTGTTGGGTCTATGCAATGAATAATTTATTCTCACATTCACATTATGTATAGAATAAACCAACAGACATGAAGGATGCAAGGCAGGGAAGCAAATTCTGCCCATCCTGGCAATGTTCCTTTGGTTTTTGTACCAGTATCTGAGACGCATTGTGGGAAACTTATCCTAGGCCACCTGTAGAAGGCACCACCTAGTACAATATTTTCACCTTTCTTCATGGCAGGAATGGCCCAACAACCACTGAATTCTCATTTGAAACCTTTTCAGAAAAAGTATCCGTGATAATTTTCTTAATGACTTTTACTTGCCATGTAACAATGAGGATTTTACAGGTCACATAATGTCAATGTACCGTTCATTTTCAGTAATTCTTTTAATAGTGCCTATGAAAAAGACTTTTCCAAAGTTTACTCTTAAGTCACCAACAACCCGGTAAGGACGGTACTTCTTTCCACTTTTATAACATGATCCACCACGGAAGATGTCCACCGGATCCTATTCAAAGGGTGTTACGCAGAGTCTATGACCATGTTTTTGGTTTCCTTGTAACGGTCCTACCCGTCTTAAACGAAGGGACGGAACGTAGGAAGTACAGACAACCAAATAAGATATGTATTACACTTACACTCTTATTTAATA
>BLSH010358025.1:807552-818976 GCA_018402905.1 Glandirana rugosa
CACTATCACTATTGACACTAAGCACAAGGTTCACAAGTATATTTTAGTAACCACTCGATCGGAGCACTCACTGAAGGAATCCTCTTGGGGTGAACACCCCCTTGCAAAAGAGATTCGCTGCACTCAAATGAAGCACCAATGATTTTATATGAACACTTGGAACACGAATCACAGTTATCACTATCACTACAGTTTTAATTAGGACTTTTTAAGAGTGAAACTACTTGCTGAATTTCAATCTATTACAATTACTGTTTTATATCTTCACTGTCACTTTTAATCACTGGATTATATCACTGCCATTTTTAATGTTTTAGGCTTTATATAGCCAATGCTTTTATAAGATTGTACCCACTGCATTTTTATTGAAGGATTTATTGTATATTGCACTTTATATAGTCTATTTATACCTATATATTTTTACATGCGTTATCCTCATCATTGTATATATTTTTACATCATACACGTATATTTTTACATCAGAATAACATATGAGACCACTATATATTGACACCTACAGAAATAGGCTGTGCAGTACCATCCATTCCTTTCAGTTGCAAGATATGCCTCTGTCTTCAATGGTTTCTGAATTATTAACCCAGAATGTAGATGACTGATTTTGAGCTGAAATTTAGGTTTGGCAATTTTTACAAAGTTATGTTGGACCAGTTTGGAACATACATACTTTACACTGGTCCAAGCTGTAAAAAATGGCATACCTGGAATGTATTCTAATATCCTATATCGTATATCTGTTACAGTGCTTGTAACTTGTAACTGTATGTGAATCAGAAAATCTTGAAGCGAGAGCCAGCTAGGCAGCTAACATTTTGTAGAAAGAGGGCAGTAATGGCCGTGTCTGTGGTTGTCTTTCAATGAATTACATTTAAGGCCTCATTCACTTTGAGCATTAACCTCCCTGGCGGTATGATTATTTCAGATTTTTGGTGCTGATTATTTTGCATGAAAATTTGGCGTTTTATATTGTAGGCCTGTAATTCTTAGCATTAACTCACTTAAACCTGTCCAAACCAGAGTCTAGTAGACATCTCGGGTATGAAAAAGTTTGAAAAATGAAATCATAAATTATAATATAATAAATAACTAAAAATAATTATCAAAAATAATAATATAATAGTAATAAAATGTATTTAATAATGTAAGCAAACCAAAAACACTGAAATTTGCTCAGTTGCAGAATTGTCGCTGTCGTCACTTTCAGTGTCTGATGATAAATTTCCCCAAAAATCAGTATCACTCAATTCTGCAAATCATTCTTATTTACTATCGCTGTTTTCTAGCTGATCAAAAACCACTTTTAACGCAAAGGGACACTTTTTGGTTGCTATGGACATTCTCATGTTTCCAGGCAGAAAGAATGACATTTATTATATAAAAGTGCATGCAGGGCTCTGGGCAAACCACTAGGGACAAAGGGGATGTGAAATGATTTCATACAGTAATGTAATCTATAAGATTACAATGTACTGTATGTGCTGTGTGTGTTTCACTTTTTGAATTTCCCGCCGGTCTCCTTCCCCATGCGATGCGACGCTCGCAGGGAACGGAGCCCGGCACACAGAGACATCGGGCGGAGGACACAGCCCGCAGACACTGCGGGGGACATCGCTGGATCCAGGGGACAAGGTGAGTAGCGCTGCCTGGATCCAGCAATGCAATCCCGAGTGTGGCTTGGGGTTACCGTTCTTGGTACTGAAAATCCACCCCGAGCCACACTCAGGAATACCGCCAGGGAGGCTAAACAGGCTGCTTTTAAGGGCGTCTAGCATTTTATTTTCTGGCTCTGAATTCTCCTCCGTGTTAGCCTATGTGTCCATGCAGAAAAAATAAACACCTCTGCCAGCACAAGACAAGACAAGTGCAATTGTAAATGAGTCTAAACACATATTAAAGCCAAACTCCACCCAAAAGGGGAAGCTCCGCTTGTTTGCACCCCAACCCCCCCCCTCCACAGCCACATTTGGCACTTTTTGGGGGGATAGGTTTTGACAGGTACCCACTCCCACTTCCGGGTCAGATCGCTGCGGCAATCTACGAGGATCTCCTGCCCCTCCTCCACATCCCCCCCACAGCCTTCTGGGACACACACAGCTCCTAGAACACTGCGGGACAATTCACAAAGCGCAGCGTGACTTGCACATGCTCAGTAGGAAACCGGCTGTGATGGCGGAAGGCGTCACTGCCAGTTTCCCTTACCCACGATGCCGGCACCTGCACCCGAAGCCCAATGAAGAACATCGCTGGATAAGTATTTGTAGCTGATGACTTTTATTTATTTTTTTTCCAAGACTGGAGATCTTCTTTAATGTTAGGCGCATCAAGCACTTGAGAAAACGGACTGTGTACATGGGGCCTAAATGTTGTAAGGTTTCTCATCTCAGAAGGATGGTGTGTACAGTATGGTGGAGCAAATTGTACATTTACTGTATTGTTGGGTCTATGCCAGGCATCCTCAAACTACGGCCCTCCAGCTGTTGGGGAACTACACATCCCATGAGGCATTGTAAAACTCTGATATTCACAGACATGACTAGGCATGATGGGAATTGTAGTTCCTGAACAACTGGAGGGCCATAGTTTGAGGACCCTACTCTATGCAATGAATAATTTATACTTTTATTTACTGCCCACATTCACATTATGTATAGAATAAACCAAGAGACATGAAGGATGCAAGGCAGGGAAGCAAATTCTGCCCATCCTGGCAATGTTCCTTTGGTTTTTGTACCAGTATCAGAGACGCATTGTGGGAAACTTATCCTAGGCCACTTGTAGAAGGCACCACCTAGTACAATATTCTCACCTTTCTTCATGGCAGGAATGGCCCAACAACCACTGAATTCTCATTTGAAACCTTTTCAGAAAAAGTATCCGTGATAATTTTCTTAATGACTTTTACTTGCCATGTAACAATGAGGATTTTACAGGTCACATAATGTCAGGGAATTTAAAGTGAAGCAACCTAGTGAAATGTCATTTGCAGACCTCCTGAACTTTGGTTTTTACGACTCTTCTGGGAAATTCAATCATGAGATGGCTCAGTGCTGTGACATAGCAGAGATATTATGTCACTATCACCACTCATCAGAACAGTCATCTGCTGAGGTCATCAGCAATACGTGGCTGGTTGCAATCTTTAATAAATAGCTTGCTGTGATATATGAAATAGAGCACCCACTATGAAAATGGTAAGCTTGTTCAGTAACCAATATAAATGTATGAAGACATCTCAAATGCATTAACATTGGTCATAGAACTCAGCGGCAATTCCTAATATTCCCAAATGCATAGTCCTCCTTTTGCAAATTTGTATTATATGTACCCACATTAATAAAATAAACTGTGCATTTATTCAATTTCTTCTTTAAAGCCTGAAGTGCATTGCAACTTGCATTGCATGCACGTGTAGGGAGGTTTTGTCTATTTTCATCACTGTAGGTGGCGCTCATCTGCAGCGTCATTACCGTTGGAGAGAAAGTCAAGAGTAACTCTATGATTCATGGGTCACTGGGGAAGTTATCTGATTGAATACTGCCACTCCATGTGACTCTAGCAGCCATCTTGGGTTAGGCAGAGCCTATTTAAGGCACTGGCTCCCAGGCTTGGCACACATTTGTGAATGGGTCGAGTAGGTACAGGTACCCCATCTGTTAGGAACAGAACTAGTGACAGCGAAAGGTTTCTGATGAAGAGGAAAAGCGCAAGGATCACAACTTCTCTGGACATCTTCCTGCTTGGGCACAAGACAGCCAGGTTGCATTCTGCCCAGTGGCGGCCCGTCCATGCAGGGCGCAGAGGCGTTGCCCCTCTAATCCTTGTACCCGGCCCCTAATCTACATGCAGGGGCAGTTAGAGGGTAGAGGGTTGAGGAATGAGAAAATGTTTCATGTTAAATGACAAGGAAAAGAGTTTTTTGGCAGAAAAACTCAACCAAACTCAACTCTACCAAAAAACCCAAATAGTTTTTTTTAAAATTTTAGTTTAGTGAACTTGTGATATAACTACTATGCATTGATACTGGTCATAAGTGTAAGGATAATTTATTATTATTATACAGGATTTATATAGTGCCAACTGTTTGGGGCAAACAGTACAATTACAATACAATTCAATACAGGAGGAATCAGATTTATTGATTTTAATTTTGATCATATTAAACAATCGTTCCTCAAAAAATTATAGGATAGCATAACAAAAATAGGATTTCTTTAATGGCATATTCCACCTTCTAAAGAATGTAATAAATGATCCCAAATTGAAAGAAGAGAAAATGTGCATCTATTAATTTTAACTCCTGCAAACTATTCCTTTAGCCTCAGGCCCGTACCTTGGACCTTAATTTGTGGGGCTGAAGGAAGTAGACAATGGATAATGGACTATTGAGATGTATGAGTCCCTCTGCCATGGCAGCACATGGAACTTGTACTCTTGCATTCACAGCTCTCCATGAATGGATGAGGTGGCTGTGTGTGGCATACAAAATTCAAAATTAAACAGAAGTCTGTGGGGAGAAGAGGCCTATGATTTGGGTAAGCGCACAGTGGTTTGGGGGTGTAGTGTTGGGGAATGACAGGATGTTAAGTGTTACACCCTAAATATGGGTGCAACATGAGACATGGGGGTTTATTTCCTAAAGCTGGAGAGTGCACAATCAGGCTCAATTCTGCATAGAAACCAATCAGTTTCTAATCTCAGTTTGTTCAATTAAGCTTTAGCAATACAACCTTGTAGTTAATTTGTTTCTATGCAGAATGAGTCCAATTTTGCACTCATTTTGCGCAGCAGCTGCCCAGGGAGGGAGGAGAAATGCCGCGAGCAAGGGGGAAAGATCCCCGTTCAGTGCGGAACACATCTGCGGGGTAGATGCGTTCCCATTGTACTTAATAGGCTGGGAATTCGCACCGCATTCCACAGAAAATGCACACGTTTTCTGTGCAATGCAGAGTGCGAATGCACCACACCTATGTGAACCTGACACATTGAAAACAATGTGTTTTCAAGTGTCTTGCGAATTGGATGCGATGTAAGCCGCATCCAATTCGCATAGGTGTGAACCCAGCCTGAATAAATGTTACTAGATTTTTTGCCAATAATAATTAACAATTAGAAATCATCAAGGGCTCTGTTTAAAAATGTTTTCACACAACTTTCACCCAGGATTCATGCATTTTTCCAGGTATGTATAATTTGAAAAATGTATGAATCTTGGGTAAAAATTGTGTGAATACATTTTAAAATATTTTAAAAAAGAAACCCTTAATGTGGAAGTAAAATCAGAGATACTTACCTCTGCCCCAACAGTCCCATGCCCAAGAGGTCCCTTGCTGGTGCTGGCATCTTCTCCTTGACTTCTTCCAGTAGTTGATCTTTGGATGTCTCTATTGGCCGGCGCAGGATGACATCACCCCTACGCATGTGTGGGAGCCATTTATCCCGTCACAATGGCAGAAATGTAAACTGAGCTGTGCAGAGGATTATGAACATGCAGGTTTGTTTATTTTATTGCAGAAGAGACATTGAGGGAGATTTACTAAACCTGGAGCAGACAGAAACTGGTGCAGCTGTGCATAGAAACCAATCAGCTTCCAGGGTTTATTGTCAAAGCTTAATTAAACAAGCTGAAGTTAGAAGCTGATTGGCTACCATGCACATCTGCACCAGATTCTGTGTGCTCCAATTTTAGTAAATCTCCCCCATTGCCTGCAAGACAATTTACGTCGATCTGATCACTTTTATTTATATATCTAAATTGTAGTAACAAGTAGACTATAGTTCCCCTTTTAAGAGTTCTAACATAATCTCCCATTTCTTAGACTTCATCCCATTCCATTTCCCAGCATGGTATGATTTAAAGAAGACAATAAAACAAAGTAGATTTAATTGATTTCTCAGTTGCATGCTATTTTTGAGTTAAATTGTCTTAGCTAAGCATGTTTCCATTTCAATTACTCAACGTTCACACAGGAATTAGTGCAATTATTCGGAAGCTTCAAACCTGCCGCTATGTCAGATGTTACCGACGGTAAATGTGTACATAGATGATTAGTTCCCATAGCCCAGAGCCTGGTAAACAATGTATGTTACGGCATGTGAGCTCATTTGTTCGGGGCTTATTTACCACATGCGGAGGGGGATGACATCATGCGTTTGGACACTGACAGCCCAGAGACGGCTGTGGTGTTCCTCTCATGTCTATGCATGTGGCAGATTCTGCCTAATCCTTCTCAAAAGCTTTACACGTTCAATAGTCAGACAATCTGTCTTTCACCTAACCCCCTCCCCATTGCTTTCCTGTAACCAGAGGAACTTTATATAAGATCCAGAGAAATGGAACATTCACCATATATACCCAGGGCAGATTCATTTCACATGGCTTGCTTTAATGTGTAGTATGATACCCCAAATTATAAAATGTGAGTCTATCTATCTATCTATCTATCTATCTATCTATCTATCTATCTATCTATCTATCTATCTATCTATCCATCTATCTATCTATATAATTACATCTATTTTATTTATCTCTTTACTTCACTGTAATTACCTATAAATCTAGTATCTATCTATCTATCTATCTATCTATCTATCTATCTATCTATCTATCTATCTATCTATCTATCCATCTATTTATCTATTCTATCTTTCATCCTTTTTCTCTGTCTATCTAATACCTACCTTACAGCCCCATACACACAGGCTGAATGTTGGGCAACATCGGCCGGCTCAATAAAAAACGTCCGACATTCGGCCCGTGTGTATGGCAGCCAGTCCGCCAGAAGCCAGCTTCTGTTTAATGAGCATGCTGGAAAACCAGCAGCCAACTGGCTCCTGATCAGTGCTTTCAGCCAATGGCAGAGAACACTGATCGGAGTGTTCTGGCGGAGGGGCGTCAGAACACAAAAGAACAGCAGGGGAGATCGCTGGGCTATCTTTGGATCATTAGTACAATGACTCAGGATGGAGCAGACAGTTTTTTTCGTTCAACCAGAAAAAACTCATAGGGGTTGATTTACTAAAGCTGGAGAGTGCAAAAAGCGGTGCAGCTGTGCATGGTAGCCAATCAGCTTCTAACCTCAGCTTGTTCAAGCAAACTTTGACAATACAGCCTTGAAGCTGATTGGTTTCGGTGTGGAGCTGCACCAAATTTTGCACTTTCAAGCTTTAGTAAATCAACCCCATAGTGTGTACCAGGCTTTAGTCTTGTCCATCTTTCTAATTATCTCTCTTTTAAATAATCTATCTATCTATCTATCTATCTATGAAATAACCTAGTTTCTTGCTAATCATTTGTCGTTCTTATCTGCAGTTAACTATTTTACAGATCAGATATATAATTCTCCGCAAAATCATTAGGCTGGATTCACACCTATGCATTTTTAGTGCTTTTTGAATTTTGCAGATTCGCACTACAGAACGTGTTCCATAGGAAACCATGGTGAATGGACTGCAGTGCAAATCTGCAAAATGCAAAAAGCACTAAAAACACATAGGTGTGAATCAAGCCTTAAGGAGATTTTTTCTTGAACCCGAGGGTGAAAGTTCATCACATTTTCTTCGTCAAAAAGTTCTATAAGCTACACATATATACAGTGTTCACATATGGGTGTGATTTATCAAACAAGACAGTCAGGCATCTATCCAGCACAGACACGGCTGAATCTAATTTTTTAAAGAACTTCTGATAGATTTGTTTTTTTTTGCAACCCTTGCACCTGCAATCCCACACAGTGGATGGCACAGATTGCCAAACTCCTCTGCACAATTTATCATTGTACTTGCAACAACCTTTTTACTGATGATAACTTAATAATGCACATGTAAGTGATCAGTGCTATATAAACACTGTAGTATTTTTCTGTGTTATATTATAGTATCATATTATTGTATCATACTGTAAATACGGGCATAGTGCTGTGTCTGCCCCTCGGGGGAAAGAGTATTTGAATCAAGCTGAAGTCACCAGTTTGTCTTATAAGAACTGATCCCTGCTACATTTTAATTAATGGAATATTCTGGTACTATGTAAATATGTTAAAGGAGAAGTACAGTCAAAGCTTGTTTAGCTGCACTTCTCCTGTGGATCACAGTAGTGCGGTTCGTTTTGCACTCCTGTGAGCCATTTTCAGCAGAGAGCAGACTGAAGCCCGCTGTTGGCTGATGTCACAGAAGTCAGTCCATGCTTGGGCAAAATTACGGTAATGGCATCGCTGATGGCTCCCACCTCCTCCACAGCCCAGCACTCCAGTGAGCGAGGGGGGCAGAGAGCTGGTGTCTGACAGTCGCCAGCTCTCTGCACAGGGAGCGGTGAGAACTGAGCGATTGGCAGTGTTCAATCTCTCGGTTTTCAGTGCTGGAGGCGGCCGGGGACAGATGCAGAATCGGGCCACTGCTGCATCCATCTAGGTAAGTATGAATCTAAAATAAAAGCATGTGATATGAAATATATATATTCATCTACCTATCCATCTAGTTTTATACTTTCATAATTGTATATCTATCTATCTCTGAGCAATGTGAGTTCAGTCATACAGTTGTTTGGCTGAACTTGCATTCGATTCGCACAGAAAAAAGGTGCAGGGACCTTTTTTCCCCACAGTGGAATCGCATCGCATGGGTGTTCTCACCCATGCAATCTGATTCATGTGTGAGTTCACAGTTCGCACTGCGATCTGTGAACAAATCTGGGAGTGTCTTTTTTTTTTTTTAAAGTATGTTTTTATTAAGTTTTGACAAAATATAGTTACAATATCGTAAAAATCACATGGCAAGGAGATACCAAGAGTACAACCAAACTGAGGCCGAACCCGGCCAACAACGTACCTACAATAATAGACCACCTTCGCCCTTTTGAAAAATAAAGGGGTGGTCAGGGAAGTTTAACCCAAACCTGTCCTTCCGACCCGGCCGGGTCGGTGCAGGAGGTCAAAGGGTATGTACATAAATACAGAACAAACTATAACCCAAAGACACAAACAACCATTCACACACACACCATCCAATCTTCAAGTCCTCATCCGAACACCCCACCTCACCACCACCTCGCCGTTATAAAAGAACTCCCCCTAAAAGAGAGGGGGGGTGGCGGCAGTCGCCAACCGACCCCTTACACAGTCACCCAGACTCTACTCAGCCGTCTACAGCCTTTTACTGCTGGGACAACGGGGTGTCTTCCCAGAAGGAGTCCCCGATGTCCAGCCAAGCTTGCCAGATCTTGTAAAAAATTTTTCGGACACGCTCTGCCCGTGTAGATAGGCTTGTATATGGGTAGGGCTTTATTTACCATTCGATAGAATAATTGCACATCAGGGGCTAATGCATCTTTCCATTTCAATAAAATCAATTTCCTAGCAAAGAATAGCAATACTCGCAATAAAGTTCTAGCATGAGTCCGATGTACCAGTTCATTTAACACGCCAAGTAGTCCGACTTCCGGAGTTCGTGGGACTGGTATGTCCAGGGTGTGCTCGAAAAAGGAGAAGATCGCAGTTCAGTATGGGAGCAGAACAGGACAAGACCAGAACATGTGCAGGCAGTCAGCATACATTATATCACATCTAGGACATGAGGCAGCAGCGGCAAAACCCATACGTGCCAATCTAGCAGGGGTATAGTGAAGTTGGTGGATACATTTAAACTGCGTGTATCTATCATTGGTACTAATGAGGTCTTGGAAGCATACCTCGGAGGCCTCATCCCAGGACTCCTCAGACAAGTCCGGGATCAGCACCTCCCACTTCCCTCGAGCTATTTGAAAAGGGCCACAGCCAGCGGACTGAAAGCGGGAGTAAAGGGTCGTGACTACTTTAGAAACATCAGGCTGGGAGAATAATTCCTCCAGCGGTAGCTCTGATATTTCCCGCGTCAGGCCCCCCAACTGCGCCCGTATGGCATGGCGTAACAACAAGTATTTGAAGAAAAACTTAATGTCTACCTCACATCTGGTCCTTAGATCCTCAAAAGTAACAAACACATTGTTCTGAAAAATATGACCGACCCGGGTAACACCCAAACGAGTCCACCAACCGGAATCCGGGTGACCCAGTAACTCAGGGAAGTTAGAGTTCTGCCACAAAGGGGCATTAGGTGATATTCTCCCCGCCCCTCCTAGCACTCTGTTACCCACATGGCAGGCGAGTCGAGAGACATCCTCAGGGGACTCCCTCGAACAACGCCTGGGCGTGGATCCATGTAAGGCATTCACCGCGGCCTCCCGAGACCCCTCCAGGGCACACACCAGAGAAGCCGAAGCGCCCCTAGGTGGTTCCTGGAGCAAATCATAGATATACGTGAGCTGTGATGCCATATAATATAACCAAAGGTTTGGACATGCCAAACCTCCATTTTGTCTAGAAGCCTGTAAAGAAGCCCTGGCCACCCGAGGCTGTGCCCCCTGCCATAAAAACTGAAACAAAATGGAATCCAACTTATGGAAAAACTTTTTGGGTAAAAATACTGGTGACGCCCTAAGTACATATAGAAATTTGGGTAGGAATATCATTTTAAAAATGTTTACCCGATCTATCAAGTTGAGCGGCAGGGAGGCCCAGGTACGCAGCCTAATTTCCATGTCTGAGACTATGGGAGCAATATTAAGAGATTCAAAAGCGGGCATATCATTGTGAATCTGGATCCCCAGATACCGGAAGGTGGACTGTATTATCAGCCGAGATTCAAGCAAATAACCATAGTCTAAAGTAGGGCCTATTGGGAAAGCAACCGATTTTTCCCAACTAACACACAATCCAGAGACCTTACCAAAGTCCTCAACTACCTCCATTAGTGACCTAAAGGAGCTCTCCGTACCGTCTAGGTAGATCAGGGCATCATCTGCATATAGCGAAATGTTCTCAGTCAAGTCCTCATAGCAGATGCCTCTCACCCCCCCAGTCTGCCGAACTGCGAGAGCAAAAGGCTCCATGGCCAGGGCAAACAGAAAGGGCGAGAGCGGGCATCCCTGTCCGGTGCCTCTCTGGAGGGAGAACTCCCCGGAGACATCCCTATTAGTGCACACCCTGGCCCTAGGATTGGTATATAACAGGCGAACCCATTGGATGTACTGAAGGCTGAATCCTGATCGGTTTTCTGATGTCTTTCATTATAATGTAGAATAAGTAGGACTAGTCTGGCCCAAGTACGGACCTTTCTCGTGCATACTATCGTAAGCGGCCGACATGGATTTGTATGTGTCCTGCCGACGACAACCATCCTCACCGGACCAAGATAGAAACCTACACGACTTCCGAAAACTATGCCATTTAACCAGGAAAGAAACCCTTTGGTACGTGGCGTACCCTAAGTCGGAAGTCATGTAGGTTACCCAAGCGGACAATATATGGTTAGGATCCCGGTCCCACACGTGATTATCCCTACAGAGGCCCCTCAAGAGGGAGGTCTCTCCGTGGC
>BLSH010358025.1:819808-833522 GCA_018402905.1 Glandirana rugosa
CAGATAAAGTTTGAACCAGGTAACTGACTGTCCTA
Source organism: Glandirana rugosa (assembly GCA_018402905.1). NCBI lineage: Eukaryota > Metazoa > Chordata > Amphibia > Anura > Ranidae > Glandirana > Glandirana rugosa. The sequence continues at coordinate 819,844 of BLSH010358025.1, forward strand.
ACATTTAGAACCAGATCCTGAGATCCCAGGGCATAATCTATCCTGGAAAGAGCACGGTATGTCTGCGACTGACAAGAATAAACTATCTGTGTTGTGTTTTAACCGCCATAAATCCACATACCCAAAAGAGGCACACCAGTTTTTAAACTATTTTGATTCATGTTGGAGAGGTCGCAATCGGTCCAGACAGGGGTCCAGGACCGAGTTGAAATCCCCAACAATGAGCGTAGGCATAGACGGCAACTGTGACATCTGCACACTTAGTTCTGTGAAAACTGCATCCGTGACCGGGGGGGGGGACATAGACCGCCACTAACAGCAATGGCACCGCATGTATAGCACATTGAAGCAGCACAAATCTTCCGTTCGGATCAGTAACCACTCGGTCACAGGAGAAGGGAAGACCCTTTCTTACCAGTATAGACACACCTCGGGCATAATTGGAATAAGTAGAGTGGTACGCTGACATCACCCAGTGCTTTTTAAGGGCAAGGATCCTTGATCCGATCAGATGCGTTTCTAGCAGGCACAAAATATGCAGATTATGGTTCTTAAGGAAATTAAACATGGAGGCCCTTTTAAATTTAGAGTTCAGCCCCCTAATATTCCATGCAATGCACTTGATGTCAGCCATTTAATAAACCCATAGGAGGAGAGGGAGGTGAGGACACAAACAATCACTCATACACTCAGTCATTCCAATGCATACCATCACACTGTCACACACACACAACGGTGTTCCCAGAGGGAGGGGAGACACGCCCCGGGGACATACCCCTGCCCAACTCCAAAAAAAGGGAGTAGACTTTATGCCTAAACCGCCAACAATTGGCATGGCCTAGACAGCCAATGTATTAACAGTATATAGTTCAGCAAAAATAAAAATCAAGATGAACAGTGAACTTTTAAAGCAGCACAGTCCCATTCACGGACCATATTCCTCTTCCTGTCTCGAACACAAAAGTGCAGGTAAGCCAATGCCTACCACTGCAAAGCAACAGGAAGGGAACGAGATGAGCCCCTTCAGGTATTCAATGGACCACCAGATAAATGACCAGGCTGTTCCAGCGACTCGAACCAGGACAGGGTGGCAGCAGGGGTTTGGAAAAAATGAACTTTTCCCTGATAAACCACTCTCAGTGTAGAAGGAAATAGCATAGAATACTGTATGGTTTTCTCCCTCAGTTTCAGCTTGACATGTTGGTATTTAGCGCGCTGGGTCCGGACAGCAGGCGAGTAGTCAGGAAACAGGGATACCGTGGCGTTGTTAATCTTGAGGCTCTCCTTCTGCCGTGCCGCGCGCAAGATGGAGTCTCTGTCCCGATAGTTAAGCAGGCGGATCACCATGGTGCGGGGAGGGCTACCCTCAGGGAACGGCCTGCCTGGAACTCTATGAGCTCTCTCCAGCACAAAACATTGTGACAAGCAGTCCTTCCCAAACTCCTGCATAAACCAGCACTCTAGGAATGACACTGGGTCAGAGCCCTCCACCCGCTCAGGCAGTCCCACAAGGCGCAAGTTTTCCAAATCGTCAGCCTTGTCTTCCAGGGACTTGATTTTAGCGCCATGCGTTTTAACTGCAGGCAGGAGGGGGTTAACAGTATCCTCCAAGTCACTGATGCGCCTTTCAGTCTCTGAAACCCTGTCCGAATCTTATGCATATCCTGGCGCATAATGGTAATGTCGAGTTTCAGCTCCGCTACCTTCCCCATGAGGTCAGAGTGATCTACCTTAATAGTTTTGAGTACATCCATCAGGGTAGGTTCTTCCTCCATGTCATCGTCGCTGGGAGAAGTTTGTGACAGCAGCACCTGCGGAGCCCCGGCTCCCGGGGAGGGAGGCAGAGAAGGGGGGAGGTCAGGGTCTTCTCCAAACAGCTCCGGCGTGGATGCCAGGGAGGGGAGCGGAGCGGTGGACCGGCGGCCATCTTGGCCCCCAAGGCCTGAATGAGTGGTAATGTTCATCGCGGCTGGAGGCTGCTTCTTCCTCCTCTTTCCCATCCACTAACGCCTCACAGAGCAGGGGAAGCCGTGCAGCAGCCAGTCAATGGTGGATTGAGGCTTAAAAAGGTACAGGCACGCAGGATTGCAAAGGATTATACCGAGGAGATCCGAAGCTGCTGAAAAACACGTCCGATCACATGCCGCTTCAGGCCACGCCCCATCTGGGAGTGTCTTTAACTTTTTAATGACACCCGCAGCGGTTCACAGAAGACAGTGTGAACTGCCAGTGGGAAGAATGCGATGTGGGAATTGCACCGATTCCCGCATCGCACTAGTGTGAACTGGGCCTTAGATGGGAAAAATGAGGTGGCATGCAATGTGCCACTGTAAATTGTGGATGTGGCCAAACAGTGCCAGGGACTTAAAAGGTAAGCTTATGTGCAGAGTGCAGGGATAAAAAGTATGTAATGTAATAGAATGCATGGGTCAGGAGCGGGTACAGAGTGCAGAAGTCAGGAGTGGGTAACATATAGAGTGCGGTTGTGAGAATTATGTAATATACAGAGTGCAGGAGTAAGGAGTACGGGGCATACAGAGTGCAAGAGAGTGTCAGAAGTATGTAATGTACAGAGTGCAGGGGTCAGAAGTATGTAATGTACAGAGTGCAGGTGTCAGATGTATGTAATGTACAGAGTGCAGGGGTCAGAAGTATGTAATGTACAGAGTGCAGGGGTCAGAAGTATGTAATGTACAGAGTTCAGGTGTCAGAAGTATGTAATGTACAGAGTCAAGGGGTCAGAAGTGGATCGCATACAGAGTGAAAGTGTCAGAAGTATGTAATGTACAGAGGCCAGGGGTCAGAAGTGGATCACATACTGAGTGAAAGTGTCAGAAGTATGTAATGTACAGTGTGCAGGGGTCAGAGGTATGTAGTGTACAGAGTGCAGGGGTCAGGAGTGGGTAACACACAGAGGTGGTGTGCATTGTACACCATGGTGAATTGTGGGTGGGGCCAAATTTGACTAACAGTAGTAGGGGCCTCAAAGTTAAAATTATATGAAACTCTCAGTTTTTTAAGCACTTTTAGCAGGTGCTATAATAACTTACTGAGTATGCAGTTTATTTATTTTTTTATTCTTTGCCTTTGTTTTAATTTAACTGGTTGCTGACCAGCCACTGCGGTTTTACTGCGTCGGGTTGGCATGGCTGCGTGAATCGCCATCATTGTACCTCAGCTCCTTTAAAGGCTTGCAGTGGGCATGCTCGTGCCCGCTGCGTGCCGCGGGAGCACGCCCGCTAGTCTGGCGGACATCCCCACGATCGCCTAGTACAGAGGCATAACGGGGACGTAAATAACACAGATCCCCATTCTGATAGGGGACATGACTGTTCCCAGTACCGTATCACAAAAAATGGCCCGTTCAGGAAGAGGGTAAATCCTTCCGGAGCTGAAGTAGTTCAGCTAGTGCCATGACCGCAGCCCTAGGTTTCCGGTTTCAGGGTTATTTATTGAGAACTGGATGGTGCTACCTTAAATGATCCCTTTATGGTAAAAATATTTTGTACATGTATAAATAAATGTGATAAAAATTAATATAATAAGTGAACGATTAAATAAATAATATAAGGTAGTGTTTCCACTAAACCTTGAAGTAATGCAGTGCTCACATAAACCTTATTAATCCAGGTGTGCGAGAACTCAATTAGTGTAGTAATTAAAGTGCAAACGTCATATATAATATGGAAAAAACGTATAAGTATAAGCCGCTCATAGGGGAAACGCACGAGGCTTTATCAAAGTACAGATAGGAATCTACTACTGCACGGAGGCACTTTGGAATATGATATGACCCGCAAGATTTTAAAGTAGAAAGTTTTATCAGTGATTTTATTGGATGCAATAAGTTTGGAATACAATAAACTTTTTAAATCAAAGTACCCTATGGAGCTGCCTTTTTACCTTCCATACCACAAAACCTGAGGATCATTGGACCGTCCAGGCACCCATCCGAGGAGCACAATAGGAGACCGGAGACAACAATAACAGGACCACATAGGATTCCCCACAGGTGACCAGACAGGCGTCCTTGCGCTGTACCCCTGTGCGGTGTGGTGCCGTCTGGTAAGGAGGGGTCCTAGGGGAGCACGTGTGACTCACAAAAAGTGGAATGCCTTGATGCACATAATTGGAAGAACACCTCTTATTATTTATTAATTATTTATAGACTTTTATACCTTTTTTCATTTGTGGCAATTAATATGAAATATGCAAGATCATTGTTTTGACTTAGCACATCAACCTATTAAGGAGTATTTGAACTGTATAATTGTGTAATTCTGAATGGATTGAAGTACCTGGGTTGACATTTTTGTAAGGACTGAAGGACTTGAGTTGCTAATTATCCCACACCTGTGGGGGTTACACACATTTTGAACAGGATTTTTTATACACCTTATGGTTCAACAATAAGCACAGAACACTTTAAATAATATAGTAGGTTTGCACTTTAAGGAATATATGTATTAAGATACTTATACGTTTTTTCCATATTATATATGACGTTTGCACTTTAATTACTACACTAATTGAGTTCTCGCACACCTGGATTAATAAGGTTTATGTGAGCACTGCATTACTTTAAGGTTTAGTGGAAACACTACCTTATATTATTTATTTAATCGTTCACTTATTATATTAATTTTTATCACATTTATTTATACATGTACAAAATATTTTTACCATAAAGGGATCATGTAAGGTAGCGCCATCCAGTTCTCAATAAATAATTAGTATATCTCCCATAAGGAAGAAACCACTGGGGGCAGCATGCCTTTCTAGCACCAAAAACATCCAAAAGCGCAATACCCCTATCTTTCTCACTTTTCCGGTTTCAGGGTGAACCCATTTCTTGCAGCATCCTATTCAAGGCTCTAACAGATGAATGACAGCATCAGGATCCACAGACCTAAAGATCCATAAAGCTAATCCTCACGCACAAGACCCCCTGGTGTCAGCTAGGGCCCGACTCTCCAGAGACTCCAGAAGGAGGAGAGAAGCTCTGGGAGTGATCGGGCAGACATTGCACATTAAAAAGAACAACTTGAACTTTCCTTTATCAATAGCATAAATCTACATTTGATCCACTGGAGATCTATCTACCTATCTATCTATCTATCTATCTATCTATCTATCTATCTATCTATCTTATGGAAATGTGGAAATCTGGGGTGGTACATTTGATACTCCAAGATTTTATATATCTATCTATTTAGATACATGTATAATTATCTTTATTTGTTTTTACTCTGTTTATGTCCATTAAGTTTAACCAGAAAAAAACCCCAAAAAACTTTACATTTTTAGAGTCATACATCAATAATTGATCCATATAAACGTATCTATCTATCTATCTATCTACAAACACATATTAGAAAGAGCACATAATATGAGCATTGTAATTTCTTTACAGTTCTGTGTTTGGAACAGCAGAAAGATAATGCAGTTTAGCGAGTATCATTTATTTAGTTAATGGTTTGAAAAATCCCATGTTACAGCACTACAGACTATTTTACTTTTAGTCATGTTCCAGGATTGGTAATTCAATTTAAAGGCAATTTACTGCCATAAAAGTGTCAAAGTGAGCAGTAAAAGCAAACAATAATGTTGCCCAAGAGAATATTATTTAGGAAAAAGTGGAACAAAGAAACTCATTCTAGCAAGTCTGCTTTCCTCTAAATGTAGATATCATAAATCTTTCAGGAAATGGAGATTTCTGAGCGCTATTTTAGGCATTCACATGTTAAACATGTATCTTATTATTAGTCCAAAGAAAACAATGACATTGAGCAATATCCATACACACATAAAAATTATAAACAGATCTAGAACTATAAGATAAATTAGTCAGTATACTTTTGTTGCAAAGTTTAGCTGAAAATCATATGCCATGTTTTTATCAAAATATTTCACATACAAATGTGTCGGAGCACCGCAAGAAAACTGCATATAGCATATTGGGAGACATTTGTTTTCCATGAAGCTATAGATTAGAAGATTGAATCGGTAAAGAACAAGCCTTCTATTGTGCTATTAAAGAGGAAGCACAGCAAAGTTCAGGAAAAAAAACATTGCCTATAAATTCTATTATTTACCTACGGTATTTCCAACATTTGTAATTATAGGCTTTTTCAAATGTTTACCATACTCATATTAACTGCTTTGCTGAACCATTCTTGTTTAGGCTTAATTTCCAAAGGCAATATTGCACACATAGCTAACTGCGTCAGATTAATAAAGTAAAGTGGTGGAGTAGTGATTTCCCTTTATTTCCTGTCCTGTACACACAACAGGAAATCTCTCCATAGTTAGAGAAACCATCTCTTAAACAGCTATCACTAGAAAAAAGTGTCCTATTTGAAGAACTTCCTCTCTATTCATGTTTTGTGACAACTCAGAATTTTGAACTTGCTCTTACTTTTTGTCCAAATGAGACAGATCAACAGGACAAACAGAGAGGGTAACTCTCCCAAGACGGGACACAAACAGCTACCAGAAGTGGAGGGTGCAGCATTGCAGACAGTTATGGAGGCTGAGGATGGATTCCCTGGCCCTGATCCATGCTGGTTGATTTGTCCACACTCAGATTCCCCCATGCCTATCAGGGTTGATTGTGTGGGGACCCGACGCTGGAAGTGCTTCACCTGCTGTGTCTTCTACTGCCTGAGTGACAACAGACTTAATTGAGCTGGAACCTGTTGTGGTCTGTTTCCAGTTCACCACCCACCAAGCTGAACTACACTCATTCTGGGAGATTGGAGCTGTGGCTGGAGTGACCCCCACTGTCAAGCAGGAACCTGTTGTTAAGGGCCCCATCTCCAATCTAGTTCCTACTGTCTCGGTGTCTCCATTTTTTCCTGTTTCTGTGGGCTGGGATGATCCATTTTCCCCCATGGATAGCAAGGCACTGGAGCCTCCTAACATGTCAGTCAAGGGCCCAGGTCGCCATTTATCAGTGGAGGAACACATGTATGCAACTGGAAACTGCAGTAGATGCATATCTTCCTCTGGGAGCTAATTGAGGATAACATCTTACTCGGTTGGCCTGGTTACAGCAGTGTATTAACCAGCTTGTGAATGCACACTGTGGGATGGAATTCCTTTAGCTTCCAGAGCTTCTGCTCTAGACTGTGGAGGACGAGCCGCAAGAGATTTACCACCAGGCAGTGTGGAGTGCCTGGGCCTCCCACAGCCTTTCCCAAACCTGGTGGAGCAGGATAGCTCTACAATACAGACAGGATCTACAAGGAACTTATATATGGTTGACATTTATATATGTAGCACCCTCTAGTTAGTGAGGTGCTAGAGTGAGGTTTTTCTCTGGCAGTGTAGGTAAATTAAGGCAGGCCTAGCTAATTGCTGGGCCTCTTTGTTTTGATTCTGGGCTGGGAGTGGCTCAGGGTAGCAGCTGGTGACTCACATGTGGTGTCACTTCTCAGTTACCACCCTCTTTCTTCTAGAAAGTGCTAGAAGAAGAGGAGGGGAAGAGAGGTGGAGCTGCATGTAGTATCTTAAGGAGCCCTGACCAATCCCCAACTTAGATTGGCAGGGGGCAGGCCCCCTTAAACACTTGTGGTCAGCCAAGCTGGGGGGGTGTTATTGGGTGGAAGAGCTGGAGTGAGAGAGTGTGTAGGCTGTTGGGCCCATGGAGAGCACCCCAGTTTTGGGGGGGTGACCCTGGGCAGGGGCTCGGGTGCAACCAGGAGGAGTGAAGAGATCCTGCGAGAGAGGCCCATGAGAGAGCAAGTAGAGGACAGCAGAAGAGCACACTGCTAAGAGTCTCCAGGGAGGACAACTGGTCGCAGCAAGTAAAGTGCTGGTGAGTGAGGCACAGTCAGGAGGACTGGGGAGGCATGCCTGAGAGAACTGGAAGATTGCAATTTGAGAGATGGGTGCAGAATGAGAAGAGAGGACTGTGGAAAGAGGCAGTGGAAAGAGGTCATTGCAGCCAGGCTGGCAGGCAGGGCCTGAAGAGAGCTATCTGGGATTAGTAGCAAGTAGAGGACAGCTAGCACCTGAACTATTCTACACCACAGGGGTCCAAGGTCCCTGTCCGCAAAAGGCAATCCACTGAGGCCTGGCTGAGTCAGCGTCACGCCTAACCATGCGGTGCTAGCTAGTCTGTAAGTAGCAGTCTGCAGAAAGGGAAGTGCTGGTGGAGTAACAGCCTTCAGCAAGTGGAGTGCTGGAGGAGGGAAGGAAAGAGGACTTGAGCAAGAGTTGTGCTGGAGAGAAGTCTGGAGTGTATATACAGGACTGCATATAGAAGTCCCAAGCAAGATTGCGTTGAATCGTTCTGGGCATTCCATATATCCCATCCCTATCCAAGTTAATCCCCTCAATAATACAAAAAACAAGTGTATGGACTGTTGAATAACTCTGAGTGCTTGAGGAATTGAATGCCTGCCTGGGCAGGGTGACAGACAAACCACTACATTCACTTCAGGGGCTTTGCTACATATGGATCGGTTGGAACGATATTTCAAGTATACAATCTTCTTCAGGGATGTTATGTATATAGGTATTTAGGTCAGCCAGGCTGCTCCATATGTAGGTAAGCCCAAAAAGAGTAAAAATAAATGCAGGTGTTGTTGCTTGAGTCTCCCATAAAGTTAAAGGTCAAGGCTACCTCATAGAGTCTACAACACCACCAGGGGCAGCAAAGCAGAACCGAACTGACCACCTGGAACCTCAGTGAAAAGGAGGGTATAATTTGTGCAAAAAGGACCAAATAAGATCGGTATAGGCATGTAAATAGCTAGCTGGACTGCAGGATTCAAATTAGCCCGCTGAATTAGGATCAGATCCACTCGCTTCCACTTTCACAGGATGGCATCAGAGGGACATGATGCAGCTGAGCTGTCCCAACGACACTGGTCGTTGGGGCAGCTCAGCTGCATCATGTCTCTCTGATGTCCAGATCCTGATTATACACTCTCTATCTAATAAAATGTATATATATTTTTTACATATCCTTGCCTTGGAGGTCATTTGTCCGTTGTGCCCATAATAGTCCCTGTGATAGGAGGGTATTATTGGTTCTTATGTTAATGTATTTTGTTGCTTTAATTTTTGGCTGCTGCATGTGTGGGTTAATGGGTTTTGTGGCATGGTTTCCTCTTCCCATTTTTAGAGCATATGCAGGGGAACCAACCTTGTGGTAGAGAGACTGGTGTGGGAGCAGTAAAGCGAGGACTTGTATACAATGTGATCTGTTCTTCTAGCTGTGTACCCCTTAAACGGGAACCATTTTTGAAGGTATCTATGGTTAAAGCGGAGTTCCACCCTAAAGTGGAACTTCCGCTGGTTGGATTCCTCCCCCCCTCAGGTGTCACATTTGGCACCTTTCGGGGGGGAGGGGGAAGAGAACACCTGTCTTTAGACAGGTGTCCTTTTCCACACATCCGGGAGCTCTGGCCGGCGGACGCGGCCGCTGACGTCAGCAGCCCGGCTCCCTCCTCCCTGCTCGCTCTGCTTCTGGCCGCCTGGCCAGTAGCAGAGCGCGGCAGAGCTCGCGCATGCGCAGTAAGGTGCCCGGCGTGAAGCTGTACTGCTTACACGTCCGGGTTCCCTTACCCGCGATGGAGGCGGCTGCACCTGTCCCCCGATCCGAAGATCGGCGGCGGGTGCCGACATCGCTGGACTCCAGGACAGGTGAGTGTCCTAATATTAAAAGTCAGCAGCTACTGTATGTGTAGCTGCTGACTTTTAATTTTTTTTTAGCCCTCGGACCTCCGCTTTAATGACTTTATTCTATGGACTTCCTTAGCTGTAAGGTATGGGCAGCACCACTAGGGACAGCACAGCCACTTAAATGCTACGTACAGCCATGTATGTGAGGATGATGTTCTGCACTGTGATGTTCTACGTCAATTGTAAAATGTCAAAACTGTTCAGTAAATGGAGTTTATGTTCAAACGAGAAATTTTCTGTGTCATTTACTGGAGAAGAGACGATTACTGTCAATTGTTGTTTTACTGTGTGTAGACATAGTGAATCTAAAGGACAGAGGATCTGAGAGAGTCAAGGCCTTGGTTAACCATCTAGGTGAGACAGTCAAGTGAACATTTAAGTACAGAGCGTTTAACAATTTAACTCTTAATGGTATGAAGAGTGTACAAGAAGGAAAATCAGCCAGTTGACGGAGGAGGCAGTGACAGTGGCTGGTGACAGGGCCTCTGGTGATGAAGAGTCAGTTTAATACTTTGTTTCCCACTTTGTAGCAGGGTATGCATGTTGGAGCCCACTATGGTACAGAGCCCCCTAAGGACCAAGCCTGGAGGTCACGATGTGCAAGGCCTTGTTATTTTCTGTGCCTTCGGACAGAATATAAAATGGTGCAGTGTGTTGTGAAAGGAACAAGCTGGTGGAGTGAGTGTGTGCTAGGCACAACTTTCTCTAAACGACTTTGTAATTTTATATGGTGGCAGGCAGGAACAGGCCATGCCATTGGCTGGGGAAGAAGACGCTGTCCTTCTGTAAGTGTGTGATGCCCTGGAGTACAGTATGAGGGCAGGGCAGTACCAACTCACACTGAATTAAGGCATAATATCCTTATAAAATAAACAGTGCAGCGCAGAAATAAAAATAAAATAGTAAGGCGCACTAAAGCTTTTATATAAAAAGTCCATATGAAACAGGCAGACAATAATCCTGGGAAGCAAACAGTAGAAACCCTGTCAGATATTCAGATACACAGATGCACCAATTCCATGCGTGAATGAGCCTGCCACGACATATAGAATGCTCGCTCACCTCAAATAATTGACCCCTGCGTCCACAGGAAAAAGTAAAAGCAGATGCAGAATGGTCCCAGTGGTTCCAACGCTCGCAATCAGCCAAGTAAAATGTAAGGGATAAAAGAATCTAAGTGCTCTCTGTATAGTAATATAAATCAAACTTTTATTGTATATAACGTATAAGATCCATCATCTTGTTCCCAGCATATAAGTCAATAATTCCCCCGAGTGGTTGGAAGACACACACAGATCCATCAGATTGCAGCAGGTAACGTCACGGACTGTGGCTCCTCCTCCCGTACACGTTACGTCCTACAGGACTTTGTCACCGGGGATTAATTAAGACATGGTGAGTTTTATAGCTGTAGTACTCTCAAAGTGCCCCTGGGGAACTCACACATACACCTGCTTACACATACATAATGGGGCGGGGCATAGGTGTGTGCACAGGGTGTGGCGGGTGTGCCTGGGCACACCCTAATCACCCCATGTGCATTAGTATTATCGCTCTCTATGCCAGCAAGAAGATGAGAAAGATCTCCATCTTTACCAGCTCTTCCATAAGAGTAGTGTTTGCACACTTCTCTATCATTGTGCCAGCAGTGAGATTGGTCTCCCTGCCAGCGCCATATATATGTGGACACACATGTGTTTAAGCTTTAGGGTGCACACCGTAATGCAATAGGCTGCGCGCACCTATGGGGCAGGAATATTCATGATATTGTTGACCTATATTTCCATATACTGTAGCTTTGATATGGCCACATCCCTGCCCCTTTTACTTGGTCACTACAGACATTTTCATTCTGGGATCAGACCGAACCCAAATCAAGCCCCAGCTCATCCTTATTCCTGTGTTAACTCAAGGAACCTAATTAGCCCTCCTAGTTCTTATTTTGAAACAACAGATCAATTGGCCTTTTTATTGAGAAGAATAGACTAGGGTCAGATTAAATAGTTTGTCAGAAGACAACTAAGCAGGGCTGACACCGCTCAGTCCCCAATAATGCTGTGTGTTGTCAGCCCACGATACGATCTAGGAGCTGCATTTTGTGGCAGATCATGGGTGTTTTTTCTGTATTTTTCTTTTGCACGGTCTTTAACAGGATCAATAATTGAGAAATGGGCATATATTACAAAGATGTTTTTTTTTCCATTTTGCCCTGACATACACTTGAAGCCAATCATATTTACATATACATCATTAAAAAAATGAAAATGGTTATATTTTCCCTGTACACTGGTAGAGTTTATTGAGCAGATGATTTACATTCCACTGATCACATACACATATATTAAGAGACAAAAAAATCTCTTTAAATCTTTGTAAAATTCATATGATGCAGTCGATTTTTTTTAGCATTAGGTTTCAGCTTTAAACTTGGAATAAAAGTCCTTCAAAGTTTTCTGAGAATGGCTGAAAGCAAACTGACTCTGTAATACCATTTGTCAGTGTGTTTGTTTTACTGAAGGACATAAAAAAGCCTTCAATGTCGGAAAATGTGGTCAGTGCTTTAAAAATAATATTTCAAATAATATGATCGTGTAATAATGACTTAGATCAGAGATGGTCATTTGATGTAAGGGCTTAAAATATAAACACTAAACACAGCTGTATTAAGATTGGACAAAGCATTGATCTGTCTGTACATTTATAGACCACGTTCTGTTCAAACAGAACACAAAACCAAATATACAAACTTCCAGATGTGGGAGGATGTTATTTTCTAGAAGAAGGCTTGTATTAGTTGGTATCAATAACTTGTTGCATTAAGAGACATGGGGTTGATTTACTTAAAGTGGAGAGTTAAGAATCTGGTGCAGCTGTGCATGGCAGCCAATCAGCTTCTAACTTCAACTTTTTCAATTAAACTATGGCAAAAAAACTGGAAGCTGTTTAAATTCTGTACAGAGCTGCACTCGATTTTGCACTCTCTAGTTGTAGTAAATCAACTCCATGGGTCTTGTCATTCAGTACATACCAAGAAATATCCGACTCTGTCCATTCAGAAAAGTAAGGGGCCAGTAAATTGCGTATCTACCAGCCCCTTCCCCCCACTCTTCATCCTGAAAGCACCCCCCGCAGCAGCCGGCGGGAGAGGGGAGGGGGGAGGCCAGCAATGCTGCGGGCGAGAGGGGTTGAGGGGGGCCAGGAGAGCATACAAGGGCCCAGGGGACCTGAATAGGAGGAATGGCATATGGAAGAACCAAGCCACTCCATTTTCCTCCTGCAGCCAGTGAATGCCTGCGGGAGGGAGAGGAAGAAAAGTGGGCTTTCATCGGCGGCAGGAGAAAAATGGGAGCATCAATTCCTCTATATGCCACTGCCCCCATCGCCCCTCCTATCCAGGTGTAGAGGGGGGCCGCATGGGCTACTCTACGTTTCGGGAGGAACCAGTTAATACCTCCACAAGGTTTGCCCTACATACACCAGGATTTACAAGATTGTGTCATCTCTGAACCAACATCTGAGTCCAGCAAGCAGATGGAGATAATAGCTGAACAAAGATGGCACCACCTTTCTAAAGAGTGCAAAGCAGATAAAGGCATTGTCAAGAGGAATACTGTGATCCCTATAAAAGGTAATAAATACCTATTATATGCTTAACCTCCTCCCACCTGCGCCATAGCCGAATGACGGCTACAGCGCGGCTCTAAAATGCCGGGAGGACGTCAATAGACGTCCTCCCATTTGGCTTGTGCTGGGCGCGCTCCTGTCATAAGGAGAACTGTTACGGAAATAGACGAAACGTGAGAAATCTTTCCACCACGGTAGAAACAAGTCGATAATAGAGGTAGACGAACGACCTGAGTCTACAACCAAGTCTCTACTGTGTTAGAACATTTAGGACCACATACATCCCGTTTGGAACACCTCCATAATTGACCAAGGAGGGCTTTGCATCTCATCGGGTACGCCGGGGGGAGATGTGGACCTAT
>BLSH010358025.1:837430-848941 GCA_018402905.1 Glandirana rugosa
ACAATGCCTAGTAACCCACACCTTGAGGAAGGATGTCAGCTCTCCCTGACTCTAGAATTCACCACTAGGACTATAGGGGTCAGGGCTATGGCTACACAGATTATCTACAAACAAGTGTTCTGGACTGGTCTCCTATCCTTTATAGGAAGATAATAGAATAGCCAATGCCTGAGTTATAAAGATGTCACAGACTCTGTGGGAAAGAGGTAGTTGGTGTGTACAAAGGGAACATAATGATGGACTTAGGTTGGGTCTCCCATTAACTTAAGCAGACCCACCACTTGGGGTTGCATTGTCTCACTGACTGGGTAGAGCTTGACTCCTTGTACAGTGCTTGGAGCTACCTGGACTAGGAAGGTCTCTCTACTGTGCTACTGTAGAACATGAATCATCACATATGGGCTCTAGGTCTTTGTCCCACCCCCCCCCCCCCAATCTGTGGTATGTTCTAGAGGAGTCATTGGAGGATTCCAAGGATTAGACAGATCTACTGGAGTGGCCAAAGAGACGCTTGTTACAGTCATACCTCCCAAAACAAATATTTCAGTAATGAGTGGAAGCGAGTTATTGTTCGTGAACTCCAAAAGGGAGGTTTCTATGCTGCAACTCTTCTTTCTCCCTCACTCTTACTGGTCTCATTCCTTTCACTGCATTTTCTGGTGTAACATAAAACCTCCAGGGAGAATGAGCTCTCTGTATAACGTCCTTCAACTAGTTTATTGCTACCAGTTCGGCTGCCTAGGAGCCATTGAAAGAATCAAAGAGTAGGTGGTGGCTGCTAAGGACTTCTTAAGGCTGTATTCACACCATAGCGGTGCGAATTCCAGCCTGTTTGCCTGTGAGAAGGCACCTCCTGTCCATTCTCGCATCGCAGCAGCTGCTCGAGGAGGGAGCGGGGAGGTGCTGCGAGCAGGAGGAAAGATCCTGGTTCAGTGTGGAACACATCTACGTGTCAGATGCATTCCCATTGAACATATTGGGCTGGGAATTCGTACCGCATTGCACAGAAAACACACACGTTTTCTGTGCAATGCGGAGTGCGTATGCACTGCACCTATGTGAACCGGAGGCACATTGAAAACAATGTGTTTTCAAGTATCTTGCGGATTGCCGCATCCAGTTCGCATAGGTGTGAACCCAGCCTCAGACATATCTGCAGGTCATACTACATTACAAAGATTGTGGCAGTTGTAGGGATTTATCTGACGGTGCAACTAACTGTACAAGGTGAATGCTGAGACAGAGATGCTTATTTATTATTACATGTATTTATACAGTGCTGATAATTTATACAGCACTTTACATATTGTACATTCACTTCAATCCCAGCCCTCAGGAAGCTTAGAATCTAAGGTCCCAATCTTACATACATAAACATACTAGAGGCAATTTAGACAGGAGCCAAATAAACTACCAGCATTTCTTTGGAGTGAGAGAGGAAATCAGAGTACCTGGAAGAAACCCACGCAAACACGGAGAGATTATTCAAACCCCACGCAAGTAGTGTTCTGGTTGGAATTCAAATTGAGGACCCCAGTGCAACAAGGCAGAAGTGCTAACCACAAAGCCACTTAACATGTAGACTGCATTCCCTGAGTCATACTGCCTTCAAAATATACATGTATGACAATAAAAAGACAAAAAAACCCAAAAACTTTAGTATAAGCTTAAAGCTCACATTTGGTGAAATACCGGGTGTTAAAGCAGGTTGTATGCTAGATTTACTGGCTTTACAATGTGCCATTATACTTATGTAACAATACAAACCTTACATAACTTTGCGTAGTGAATGAGATTGGCACAACTTTAATTGATGCCTAAGGCAAAAGGAATGTTGGGACCAACCCTGGTTGTAAATGATATACTCTAATTCTCAATGCTGTAACACAAAGAGCCACTTACTCAACTCTTATACAATTCAAGGATATGCCTGTGTTTTGGGGTGTATGTTCAGTTTGCTTATGTAAATTCAAAGTCTTTAAAAAGGATGTATTGGCAAAATACATAAACACTCCTAGTAGATTGCTAAAGGTCATTGCTATGGTCAGTGTTTCGTGTTTTAGTTATTAGAATCCACCTTAACACTTCCTACCCAACTTCCTACACCTTCCAGTTACTGTGCACAGGCAATAATTCATTGATGGATTTGTGGCTGTGATAAGGGTTGGGCTGTGGAGGGCAGCAAAGTAAGGGTCTGTGTAAAGCCGGCCATAGACGCTTCTAGACGAATCTCAGCCAGTTCAGCAGAGACCAGATGATTTTTGATCCATTTACGGGCAAGTTGATTTTACCCAAGTCGATCCATCAATCAAATTGGATACAACCAGCATGTCGGATTTCTAGAATGCGATTATTGCCCATGGCTATAGCTGCTAACAATAATCACTATGTTCTCTCAACAAGAAAGGATCCCTCCTGGCAGAACACAATTGCACTGCGGGAGGGATTCCCCCATCAACACTGATTTTGTTGATGGGGAATCAAGTGTTTTTCTTTCCTGCAACCGTGGGTTGCAGGAAGGAAAATCAGATCATCTATGACCTCCCTAAGTGGGCTTCTGAGTGTAGATGGAGTGCAGTGTGGTGAAAGTCAATAATTCACACAGGCAGGTGCAATAAACTTATAGTGAAGAAATGCAGCAACAGTTCAAAATAAATCCGTTGGGAAGTCCGCCCAGCCAGGCACACTCACAGTTCAGTAGCGTGACAGGAGTAGATCCCAACCGGAATGACAGCTTATGATGAGAGGGACTGAATGCGACTTGGCTGCCTGGTCTCCAAATGGGAGAATATCCAGAAGAGATGAGGTCCTGCTCTTACCCTAGTCATCAAGAACCTTTCCCTAGCACTATTGTTGGCCATCACAGATGGGGTACCTGTCCCTACTCTGTCCATTCGCCAAAGCGGGCCAAAACCCAGGAGCCAGGGCCTTAAAAAGGCTTTGTCTGACCCAATATGGCTGCTTGAGTCACATGGGGCAGCAGCATCCAACAGGATAGCTTCCCCAGTGACTCAGGAAGCCATAGTGGAGCCTTGGCCCCCCTGACTTCCTCTCCAGCAATGGGGCCGCCATGGAAAAGCACCATCTGCCGTGGAGAAAGTAAACTGCATCTGTCTACATGTTCTCATCAGAACAGCTCCCCACCCCCATACAAGCCAATGGGAATGAAATAGAAAAATCTTGAAGCAGCTTGGTACAACTAAACCTGGACATACACTAATAGATTTCTTTTGTTTAGCCTACGAGCTGAACTAACAAAATCAAACAGATTCCTCCATCCACACAAATAACGTAGATGGACATATCCCCCTACCAGACTATTGTATTCTGGCGCTGTGAGTGCCAGCTGCAAGAATATCCGATGATTGCCTGCAGCTGATTGGCTACAGGCCCTGTTTGGCTGAAAGTTTTAAATCGGGATCCTTCGACAAAAGTAGAGTTCATGTTGAATAATCAACTTCTGTTGAGCAGGCAGGGCCACCCTCTGGCTGATTCCTCTGCATGCTGATAGAAAGAGAAAGCAGAGGGACTGAGAGATACATATTTATCTCTGTGCTGCTTCTCCATCACTGTCCATTCACAGGTAGAGGGCCAATCCATGACAGCCTGGGCTTAGATGAAGTGGGTTGAATGAAGCTGGCTGTCATTCAACATGAAAGACTGAGGAGATCTAGTGGTGGAAAAGTAGTACTGCTGTTATAGTTTGAAGGTGAAGTCAGCATGCTTCTTTGAATAACACCTTTTGGCTTTTAATTTCACTATTGTAATTATGTACTGTGGTTTGTAATAGTTACTTGGTTGAACATGTACTATTTGCTTGTGTTAATCTAGATCTGCATAGGTTTAAAGAGGTTGTAAACTCTCCTGAAAAAAAAAAAAAAAAAACCTGCAAGACAAAGGCATAATGAGCTAGTATGCATCACATACTAGCTCATTATGAAATACTTACCTTGGAACAAAGCTGTTACAGTGGTCCCAGCACACCGCTGTGACCGGTAACATGCTTGTTCCGGGTTCAGCGGTTCCTGGTAACCACAGCGTGGGCTCCAGCGCTGTGATTGGCCGGAGCCGTGCTGAGGTCCCTCCCACGCATGCGCATGGGAGCCGCCAGTAACGGCACACTTAGTGAAGAAATGGCACATTCAGGCTGTTTCTTCACTGCAAATGTGCCGATGACGTTGGCACATGCAAACACAGTGAATGTCTCCTAAACGGTGCAAGTTTAGGAGATATTCACGGAACCTATAGGTAAGCCTTATTATAGGCTTACCTGTAGGTTAAAGTGTTTGTACAGAGATTACAACCACTTTTAGACACAGTCCGGCCCATCACCAGAAATTCATTTTTGCACTCGCCCTTGTTTCCTTTAGTCAGAATTATCTTTACACGTGGGCGACAGTGCTTCCAGTGTCTTCTTCAAGCATGCTACACAGTGCACACTGTAGTGGCTCTTACGTGTTCTCCCATCGCTGGCAGCTTTATTTTCCATGTTAGCAGTGTTCCTGGCAGGAAGACACAGGCTAAAACATTGCTGCAGAATGTATTATGGAATACTTAGCCTCCTGCTAACACACAAAACAAAAGGAAGTTTCACAATGCAATCAACTGAGTTGCAGATGTGAAGCTGGCAATTCCATTACAGGAATTTACTATAACAGGTAGCCAGGTGGAATTAAGAGGCTGTCATCATTCACTGTTTAATAGTGTAGAGAACAGTGTATAAGTAAAGGCCGACAATATGTTATGTCCCTGCACCCAGCCCCTGCCAAACTGTCTAAACTATCTGTGCCCTCGTTTCCCAGAAACCACACACAGGCACTGGGGTGACAGTAACATTATTTTACTGCAGGTAGCATAGATGCCATCCAATAAATGGTAACCTACTGGTGGGAGTGCAGCTGCTCAACGCGCGGGCACACATTTTTGGCTTTCACACTAATTGCTCTAGCACCTGTAATAGCCCCTGGGATAGCACAAAAAAAAACTATTTAAATTAGCAGAAAAGAGATAACATGCATACAGACACCAAATATATTTAATTTGCTTGAAATATGGTTACCATTTGTCCCCAAATTACTCACTGTGGAGGGGTCTGTCCTATGCTATCAAAAATTCTGGGCAGTGCCCTTGGGGCTGTAGTTGCCCCATAGTTTTTTTATTTGTCATTAAAGTCATCTGTCACCACTCACTGACCTGTCTACTGCAGCCTCGGAATTGTAGCAGCGCAGCACACAGTTGGAGGTAAATTCAGAGCAGTTTCTTCCCCACCTCTGTAGCTCACAGCTCACCTTAGGGTAGACATGTGTATTACCTTCTCCTGTCCCCTGCACTGTGTGTTGTGTATTTTTGATGCCTGCACTCTGTTACTCCTGACCCTTGCATTCTGCACCAGGGCCGTAGGTAAGGGGGGGTTCTTTTGGGGAGGTTTACAAAGCGGTGATTAATGGTAGGCATCTGCTTCTAGGAGGCGGATTTGCTTCATTTTTGCTTTGGGGGTGGGTTAGAGACACAGGGCTCATCTTTGTGGGGGTATTTGAGGGAGGGAGGTGTTTTGCAGTGGGACTCCTTGCTGGGGGGAAGGGGGGGGGGGTTCTTAGGAGGGAGAGGGGAACTCTCTTTCTAATAAAGCTTACCTGTAAGTAAAATGAATATCTCCCAAATGTGCACCGTTTAAGAGATATTGTAGCCAGAAGCAGCCAGTGACATTACGGGTCTGAAGGGACGGCATACCTGTGCCATTCTTTCAGAGTTGTGTGCCGCGGCCAAGACTCCTGTGGGCATGCATGGGAGTGACATCATCGCGGGTCAGACAGCTGTAGTCCCCAAACTCTAAAGAAAGACTGGGTGAAGATGGAAGCCTTGGCAACAGTGACAGCACGCCGCTGGAGGTCTTCATTTTAAGGTAAGTCTTTCATAATTTGCTGGTATGCAGTGTATGCCAGCACATTATGACATTATCCTGCAGGGGTGGAATCCCGGCTGTAGATATTCATGGTATACTTGCCGTTCCATTTAGGACATATGAATGAGACCTAAGCCTGGATAATAGCCAACCTTACTGTGCAACATGAGCAGGTCTTTGTGAAGTTGACCTAATTTATTTTATTTAAAAAAACATTTACCAGGTACCTGCTGCACATTGTTACACATTGAAAATATGCAGGGAGTACCAATTATAACTTTTTTTTTAATGCTTTACATCCTCCTAGTGTTAAAGAAAACAGAATTAGTTCAAGAAGGACATACAGTAGCTGGTGTATATTTAGTAACCTTAGGATGTCAGCTACATAAACACTTATGGGTTGATTTATTAATGGTAAATAGACTGTGCACTTTGCAAAGTGCAGTTGCACTCTGCAAGAGCTGTTGCTTCAGAGCTTAGTAAATGAGGTAAAGCTTTGATTTGCAAAGAATATCCAATCATGTGCAAGGAAAATAGAAAAAACTGAATTTTTGCTTGCGCATGATTGGATGATGAAAGTCAGGAGAGCTTCTGCTCATTTACTAAACTCTGGAGCAACTGCACTTTGCAAAGTGCACAGTCTGTTTGCCGTTAGTAAATCAACTACTCTGAGTTAAGTTGATTATTTATATCTGACAGGGTTATGGCTCTGCCAAGCACACACTGACACTCAGAGGTTGATTTACTAAAGGCAAATAGACTTTGCACTTTGAAAAGTGCAGTTGCACTCTGCAAATGCAGTTGCTCCAGAGCTTAGTAAGTGAGCAGAAGCTCTGCTGACCTCTATCATCCAATCATGTGCAAGCAAAAATGCTGTCTTTTTATTTTCCTGGAATGTGATTGGATATTCTTTGCAAAGTGGAGCTTTACCTCATTTACTGAATTCTGGAGCAACATGCACATACGATTTAGCTTTAGCAAATCAACCCCACAGAGTTGTGAGAGAGAAGAGAGGAACATAGAGCAGCTATTCGAATGGGCTGAAATTACACTACACCTGGATCACATGTACGGGGACGCGCTGTGTGAACCGGCCCTAAAAATAGACCTGGCCAGTAGTGATGTCTCCATATATAATTTTGAAAGTCTGGTAACCCTAGCTTGAAATGGCATCAGTGGTTATTGGAAACATAGAAACAAAAAGAGTGACAGCTGAAAAAAACAAGTGGGACATCAAGGCTGCCCATTTTTTTATCGTAATGCATAGAATGTATTAGGATTAACCTCCCTGGCGGTATGACTGAGTCTGGAATTTATTGCTGAAAGCGGTACAATTATTTTGCATGAAAATTTGGCGTTTTATATTGTAGGCCTGTAATTCTTAGGAATAACTCACTTAAATCTGTCCAAACAAGAGTCTAGTAGACATCCCGGGTATGAAAAAGTTTGAAAAATGAAATCATAAATTATAATATAATAAATAACTAAAAATAATTATCAAAAATAATAATATAATAGTAATAAAATGTATTCAATAATGTAATCAAACCAAAAACGCAGAAATTTGCTCAGTTGCAGAATTGTCGCTGTCGTCACTTTCAGTTTCTGATGATAAATTTCCTCAAAAATCAGTATCACTCAATGCTGCAAATGATTCTTATTTACTATCGCTGTTTTCTAGCCGATCAAAAACCACTTTTGACGTAAAGGGACACTTTTTGGTTGCTATGGACATTCTCATGTTTCCAGGCAGAAAGAATGACATTTATTATATAAAAGTGCATGCAGGGCTCTGGGCAAACCACTAGGGACAAAGGGGATGTGTAATGATTTCATACAGTAATGTAATCTATAAGATTACAGTGTACTGTATGTATAGTGTGTGTTTCACTTTTTGAATTTCCCGCCGGTCTCCGTCCCAGTGCGACGCAACGCTCGCAGGGAACGGAGCCCGAGGCACACAGAGGCATCGGAGCGGCGGACACAGCCCGCAGACACGGCGGGGGACATCGCTGGATCCAGGGGACAAGGTGAGTAGTGCTGCCTGGATCCAGCGATGTAAGCCCGAGTGTGGCTCGGGGTTACCGCTTTTGGTACTGAAAATCCACCCCGAGCCACACTCGGGAATACCGCCAGGGAGGTTAAAAACCTTTTGCCTTTAGAACCACTTTAAATGTTCCAATCACAACCCCCCTTTCTCTTCTTTTCTCAAAACTATAAATATTAAGTTTGTGCAGTCTCCCCTGGTATGTTTTATCCCACAGAACTTTCACTATTTTTGGTTATATCTATATCTTTTTTGTAAGTGGGATCTCCAGGACTGGGCATAGTATTCATTTTCCTTAGGTGTATAATTTTGCACTTAGAAAAGTTGAACTGCACTTTCCAATACTTTAATTTGTTAATATACCAAGCAAAACAAAACAGTACAGCACAGTCTAATACTAAAGCCCAATCTAACAAAAATTGGAATAACCACGATCTGAATGTGAAACGTATTTTTCATGCATCATGTTGGAGGACCATCCCAACTAAAAAGAAACAGTGACAGTGTCCAAGAATTTGGAGTGGGGCAAGGTGCTTTCTAACCCTAGGCCTCTTTCACATGGGCTTCAGCTTGTATAAGAGGAGTGTGAACGGCAAGCTTCGACAAAGTACCATACAAGTCCAGTTTGTAAATGTTCAACACAGAACCTAATGGGAGTGTTGATTGCCACCATTAGCAAGCTGCTAGCATGCTTCAGCAGGCTTTCAACAAGCTTCAATGAGTTCTGAAGCTTGCTAGCAGCCTACAACGCACATTAGTACATGACATACCAGGTACTGTATTTATTTATGTCTACAGTATATGCCAACAATAGTGATAAGTTGTGTTTTTGCAACAGAAAGCTGATTGAAAGTGCTTGAGACTGACAGAACAATAGTCTGTATGGCCAGTAAAAACAAAACAAAAAAAAAAGCACATGGTCAATGTCTAACCATTTTTTTTAAAAATGTTTAGCATCTGGTTTTATCAAACATTACAATATACATTGGGGGCAACCCAATTTTCAATATAACTGCAGGCCCAAAATACAGGTCCAGTTCCATTTGGGGGCATAGACCTGGTTGACCATCAATTGAGGCACAGCTACATGAGGATTTGTAGGCATATAAACAGCACTGGCAAAGAAAAAAACGGAAGGCAGTCAAAAAGAAAGTTTTGAAACATTTAGCAAATTCTAGATCTCATGAGGCATAATTTTCATTTATTAGTCAGCATGTACAATCAACAGAGCTATTCATCATATTTAAAGTACATGCTGAAATCTCTACTCAATATAGAGGCCCCTCCATAAATCCCTCTGTGCAGGATAACAGTGGAACACTTAAGAGAAAACAATTTATTGCTCACAGGAGAAAAGACATTCTGAATTAAAGTAAAAATGTGTTTTTCCTAAAGCAAAATGCCCCTATTTCTATTTTCAAAGAGACCGGGCCCCACAACAGAATTACTACAGGCCCCTTTGGATCTTTAGGACACCACCAGACCTGTACCATTCTGAAGCAACACTATCATGATGATTTTAATAGAAATGGACAAAGACTTTCAAATATGCATTTATTTATTTATTATACAATTTTTGTGGAGATTGGCAAAGGAGGTTTGCAGTATATTTTTTCCTGTCTACGCACAAGGTCCTCTGTCCTCCATGTTGAGGGGTGTAGAGGAGTCCAGTCAGCCTGATTATTCTGTCCCCAAAAGATAAAGGTGCAAATTCTCCCCAACTGGTGTCCAAAGCCTGCGAATTCAAAGATTTTATAATCATATTGCAGCATCTGGACCAGTAAAAGATGGCAATCAAGGGCTGCAGCTGCTTATTTGGGACAGCCTGCATCGGAGCCATAAGTATGACAGATGGGGCTCCATTGCATTTCCCTTCAAGGCCTACATCTCTCCCATCTCGATCTCAGAGGAAATTCCTCTACTGATTTAGAATATAAATTCTGGGATGCTATGGCTATAGTTATTCCCATCGTGTGCATTCCCATTTAGAAGTTGCACTACTCTCACAAGGCAAGGCTTGCGAGAGTGCATTTAATCATCCATTTGTGTAAATGAAACTGTGAAGGATGAGAATGCTACAGTACTCTAAATGGTCCAGTAAAGATGATTTATCTTGATAAAAATTCAGTAGGTACAGACAACACCTTTTGGGATCTAACAAATCTCCGTTCATCAGAGCTTGTGCTGTTGATGACGGGAGCAAAAAATGAACCATTTGCTTGGAAGTCTTGGGTTCCATACAAACACTCTGCCCAAATCCATTGTAGCACCCTCTAATGTGCTAGTGTTTAAGTGCAGGCAAATTTATTTGGCTCATGGTAAAATGAGTCTGGAATCTAGGTCAGGGTTTATTGCAGGTTAGGCTGGATGACTCATACAGGCAGGTCTTTGGTGCCTCTCCCTGGTTCTGGAAGTTTGGAGAAATTTCTAGACGTAAGTGGGCGGAGGTCAGGAGGGTTGGTCTGCATACTTAGGGGAACGTGGCCAATCCCCAGGAAGTGGGCCTGGCAGGGTGGCGGAGCCAGGCCTTAAATATGTATGAGTGATGCCAGCAGGGGAGTTGAGTGGAAGATGGAGTGCTGAGGAGACTGTTGGTGGCCTGGGAGGGGTCTCCTAGTGGGCTATCTCAGGAGGATCCATTCAGTGGTGTGACATGGAATCTTGCCTGGGAGGCAGCGGGAGCAAGGAAGACAGTGTAAGTACATCACCACACCCAGGGACATTCAAGGGGAGAGACTGTCATATGTAGCAAGCTTTCTAAAAGAACAGTGCTGTGCGCCATGGGAGACCTTCAGAGCAGCCAGGGGTGATAGTAGTGCTTGCAAGCAGTGTAGCTGGAAGCGGATTTCCCCAAGAAGAGGATACACTCATGCATGCAGTTTGCCTTTTTGTGCTATTTCCAAAAGGAGCAGAGAGCTCCTAGTCTGTAATGGACTTTTGCTACTAAATCCACTAAGCACTGTGTGTGTGTACAGGAAGGAAAGCAGTCCAGAATCTTTTTTACAGAGGAAGGAAGTTGTCCCCTGTTGTTGCTCTTGGATCCCATAAATCCTTTCACCCATCCAAGTTGTTACCCCCAATAAAACATAAAAACAAAGACAAGGGACTGACTTCTTGTGTGTCTGGATGAACGTGGGAAATGCGTGTTGCCTGTCTGTGCAGAAGTAGGAGAGCCAGTTACCAGCAGCTCCTGCCGGGGTAGTGCTACACCAGATAAAGTGTTTTATTAAATTTTGGATGGAGCAGTGAAGGACTAACACCTGTGCCAAGATTTAACTGTCAGGACCAGAGATGATGCTGGTAAATCTCCCCAATGAGGACACAGCTATTTTTTAGTAAAGTGAGAAGGACAATCTTGCTAATGAGATCACAGACAAAATACTAAAAGTGAATGTTAATCCTAAAAATGAGCTTCTATGTTTGCTCCCTTTTGGTCTATTAACCACTTCCCGACCGCGCTATAGACAAAAGACGTCCACAGCGCGGTCGGATTATTCTGACAGGACGTCCATGGACGTCCTCCAGAATATCGCTTCCCGCGCGCCCCCTTTTTCCCTCGTTT
>BLSH010358031.1:3386-30629 GCA_018402905.1 Glandirana rugosa
AAGGACAAAACCGATACCCTGTCCTTCATTTCCATTTAGAGGGGTTACTCTGTGTCTACCGTTTTTTATTTGATTATCCCCGATATTGGGAGGAAATGAGATAGGGTTTACTTATCTTTACAAAACGGATATCAAGATACAAATTTCTACCATATGGCGCGATTACCTTCTCACTTTTCTTTTCTTTTCCGATTCGTCGTAGGGATAGGGTGTTATTCCACGTGTATTTGTCATTATTTTTTACCCGACGAGATTTGAAGTTAACTTACACATGTATGAATACAATTTATTGTGATCAGTGATGTCTTTTGTGTTTAGATTTACTCAAGTGTGACTAGTGTTATTTAACATAAGTATGTACACATTCAATTGAAGTTTAGAGCAGCCCATTTTTTATTACTGTTTATGTGCACCTTATTGTGGGATAGGGATGCTGCTTAGCCTTTTCTTTTCTTTTCACTCTTCCATTAGCGCGGTATACCATCTTTAAACATAGAACTATAGGCAAAACATTTCTATTCATTTGGGATAGAGTAAAGGAGGGTTATAGCCCCTATTAGTTTATTTTTTGCCATCTGTGTCTCATTGGGGAGATTTACCTTTACTTCCTGTCCCATAGCCAAAACAGGAAGTGAGAGATAATCCCCACAAATTAAGAGAGTTTTCTTTACTTTCACTTTCGATGATAATAGTAAACAGAACGAATAGAGAGGATGAATCTCCATAAAAGGGGCACAAACAGCAATAAAAACTTAATGGTTCTAATTCCTCTTCATTCTGTCCAAAACGAAAAAAAAAAGTTTTACCTTTAGAGCCCTTTCACGTGGCTTTCCAATCAGTTTTGCCTGTCAGTTGTTCAGGCAGACCTGATTGGACACTCCATTCAACTCTATGGAGTGGCGGATGTCAGTGGTGACATGTCTGCTGACATCCGCCAATATCCGATCCGATACTGTCGGTGAAATCCAGACGGATGTTGACCCTAGTTTCCATCCATCTGGAGGATTGGATGGGATCGAATGAAAACGGATAGGCGGCTTGTTTTCATTTGATCTCCCCATAGAGGTGAGCAGGGCTCTGACAGGTCTGTCTCTGCACAGTGAGAGAAAACAGACCTGTCATCCGCAGGATCAGCGGTTCGATCCCCCGCTGAGCAAAGTGGAGTGCGTCGGGCGGACTGCCTGTGTGAAAGAACCCTTAGTTGTACTTTAAATGTCAAGGTGATGAACAGCATTAGGCATAGCTGAAACTTGGGCGGCCATAGGCCTTTTTTTAACTTTAACGTTTAACATGTGTTTTTGGCACTGAAAATGCTGAAAATAGCATGGAAAATATCCAGCTCTGTCACAAGTGCCAAAAACTAGTAGCTGCAGTAACCTGTTATACTTAAAACAGTAACTTCATTACCTGCTAAAGTTGAGTGTATAACCAACCTAATATCTGATGTACCATATATTACAAATTTGTAAACCTCACCGAGAACTGTATAGGAAGACAAGGCAGTCAAGCTAATTCATTCACCATCCCAGTTGCAAGTAATAGAAATGTAATCAGTACTGCACTTAAGTTTCACTCTTGGCACTCCTTTGCTGCATAAACCTAAATATGTTGAAGTGTAGAAAAAGTCCCACGTATCATATTAACCAGCCTATTTTGAATACATTGCATATTACAGTAGGTTACAACATCAGTTTTATATTAGGGCACAGTAATCTCCCATATATTTCTATTCAGTGGAGCTTCAAGTCTTCTCCATTCTTTTGGCTTTGAACAACAGAAAACAAAATGTAAACAAATTTCTTCATCAGTTTAGGCCAATATGTTTTCTTCTACATATTTTTGGTAAAAAAAAAATGCAATAAGCGTATATTGATTGGTTTGCGCAAAAGTTATAGCATCTACAAAATAGGGAATAGATTTATGGCATTTTTATTACTATTTAAGACAGCTGATCAAGAAATTTATTTGGAAATATAGATTACCACGTATAGCCTATAAGGTTTTGGTAAGACCTAGGGCGGTGTGTCCCTTCCAGATTTTGGGAAGTACCATGAGGCAACGGTTCTCCGGAGAATAATCGATTGGGTTCATGGTGCAGCCGAGAAAAAATGGGTATAACTGGAGGAAAGTATAAGCAATTCAAGTTTAGGGCAGAGCATCTGGTTACCAGGGCAATATAGAGGACTTACTAAAGAGCTAGCTGCAATTATATCAGTGCCTCTTAGAGCCTGGGACAGATTACTTAAAAATACAAACTGGCAAAATAACAGCCCCTTAATGCCCTTAACAGGCACAAATTACTTCCCTCCAGGGAAAGATAACAGAATGTACCTGAGATGGTCAATCTCTGACTGTTTGAGACTGAGGGATGTCCTGAGTGGGAACTCCTTTGCATCACTAAAGGAATTACGAACCATATATGGCTTCTCCCCATGGGATGTCTGGAGATATAGAGAACTCCAGCACTTCGTGGGGTGTCTTCAAAAGCCCCTTCGTTCAGCACAAGATCTTCACCCATGTGAAAGACTTGTAGAACAGGGGGGGATAAATAGACGGGGGATATCCTCCATGTACGCGCTATTGGTCTCCTCCTCGGGCCCGGGGCAAACAAGCCTTCTGGAGAGCTGGGAAAATTAATTGAGTATGCCTGTTCCAAAAGTGTTGAAGTGTAAAGTCATGGAGTACGTGCACTCCACCTCCATAGATATGAGGATAAAATAAATTAATTGCAAATTATTGACTAGGTGGTATTATGTTCCATCAAAGCTACACAGGATTGACCCTGAGTCCTCTCCTTTATGCTAGCTAGCTTGCCGGGGGGGGGGGGGCATACGCATGTATGGTGGCTGTGTCCCATGATTAAAACTTATTGGAAAGAAGTTCTGAGCCTAATTAAAAAAGATAAGTAATGTGGAGGTTAAGTTGGACCCCTGGCAATGTCTGTTTTATGCCCAAATGATTCGAGGAAGAAATATAGATCAGCCATAACCCCGTTTTTATTAAACGCTGCAAAAGCACTGATCCCGAAATACTGGAATACAAGAAAAACACAGACAATGCAGGAGTGGCTTAGAGAAGTCGATAGAACCAGATTGATGGAGGAATTGATTGGGTTACAAAACGAGGGGGGATCAATGTTCCATAACACCTGGAAGAGCTGGTTAAAGTTCAAGCAATCTCCAACGTATGGCAGCTATATAGCCAGTGGGGAGACTGATTGAGAGGTGAATAGCAAGTGGGATCAGGTAATAATATTTGAGGGAAGTACAGCTGGAGGCCCTGATATCTCCACCCCCCTCTCGCTCTCCGGGGGGGGCTTCTTCCCCTCCTTTTTTTTTGTGGCTAGTGGTAGCCACTCTTAACACATATACACTTTTCTTTGTCACGCTGGGCACTGCGGATTGGTAGAGCCCCAGAGGTGGTGTTACTTAGGGCGCTCTTGGTGTGTGGCTAGTGGTAGCCAATCTCAACACTCAACCAGAACGGTGGCCCGGGGGGGTCGTTCTGTATTACACTTTTTTTTGCTTTTTTTTTTGAGGGGGGCCCCCCTTTTTTTTCCTCTTTTCCCCGTGGCCAGTGGTAGCCACCCTCAACACACATATATACTGTATATATATATATATATATTTTTTTTTTTTTTCCTATGTGGCGAGTGGCAGCCACTCCTAACACATAATCACTCTTTTTTGATTAGTCGGGCTCTGTGGTTTGGTAGAGCCCCAGAGGTGGTTTTTCTGAGGATGCTCTTGGCAGGTGGCCAGTAGCAGCCAATCTTAACACAAATTAGACTGTTGGCCCTAGGGGGGTCGGTTCGTAAATACACTTTTTGGAGGGTTTTTTTTGTTTTGTCTTTTTTCCTCTTTCCCGTGGCCAGTGGTAGCCACCCTCAACACATATTCACTTCCCTTTGTCATGTTGGGATCTGCGTATATATATTTTTTTCCTTTCCTCTCTTCCTATTGTCCCCTGTCTGTGGAAAGGGGTGGGGGGGGGGGGCTCTGTCCGGTATAAATCCTTTAAACCCTTTACTGATAAGTAAGATCTAGGAATAGGACGTATTGACTATGCGTTGTTGATGATATATGTTATTTTTGACTCGTAAACGTTTTGAGACTGACTGTTTTAAATCAATAAAAAGAATTTGATAAATATCCAAAAAAATAAATGTTAACACATTTCTTCATCAGTTTAGGCCAATATGTTTTCTTCTACATATTTTTGGTAAAAAAAAATGCAATAAGCGTGTATTGATTGGTTTGTGCAAAAGTTATAGCGACTACAAAATAGGGAATAGATTTATGGCATTTTTATTACTATTTTGTTTTTACCAGTAATGACAGCGATCAGAAATTTTTAGCGGGACTGCGACATTGCGGTCGACAGGACACTTTTGACACTTTTATGGGACATAAATGCACTGATTACTGTATACATGGCACTGGCAGGGAAGGGGTTAACACTAGGTGGCTAGCAAGGGGTTAAATGTGTTCCCTAAGGAGGTGTTTCTAACTGTGGGGGGAGTGGACTCACAGGGAGTAGAGATAGATCACTGTTTCTGATCACTAGGAACAGACAACCTCACTCTACTCCCCTGACAGAACGGGGATCTGTTTGATTACATTGACAGATCCCCGTTCTGGCTCTCTGTGGAGCGATCGCGGGTGGCCGGCAGACCGCCACCATGTGCATCGGCTCCGGCAGCACGGGCGCGCACGCACTCACTGTATCTATTGCACAAAGCAATGTACACCTACGGTGATTCGCGCAATAGAGCCGACCTATAACTGCAGTGGCTGGTCGGCAAGTGGTTAAAAAAGGCAAGTATTTTTGGATATGTTTCCAAGAACCACAAAAAACATTTAGAGGCTGATTTGCTGGTACAGCAAGTCTTAATATGCCTTTAGAAGGGGAAAGGACACAATCCATTGCATAATTCAATGTTATGTAATTGCTTTCCAGGTTATACAGTAAAATCGATAGTGTAGGATTATACATGTTTCAATAAAAATATTCTGGAAAGCTATTCAAGCCTGACAGACCAGGTAAAAAAAATGCTGTAGTGGGGGGCGTGTCCTGGCCGCGAGAGGAGATGGCCGCCTAATCTCCGAGCTCTGCCGCTTCGCTCCTCTCTCAAGCAGTTCCAGCCCGTATACAGCATTCATTCCCCCTCCATACTAGAGGGGAACCTGCCGGGACCAACCTGTAACATGCCCAAGAAAGACAAGCAAGCGATCGGGTCACGCAAGCTTGATTTCTACATGAGGCCTGCTCCGTGTAATGGCGCCGCAAGGCACAACGAGGAGGAAGATGGAGAGCAGCCGGAACGTGCGCCACAGGCACAGGGGAATCCAGCTACAGATTCAGCCGAAATGGATGACACCCCAGCTCCAGTCAGAGATCAACCACCGCTCACAGGGGACAGAGGTAAGAGACTTGCAGAATTCCCACTACACTCTCCCAACAAACAGCCGCCCACTAAAAGGCAACATGGCGCTGGGACCTGTAGTGCCACAATAGAAGACACCTCTGTCCCCTCTCTTGCAGCCTTTCCTACCACAGACAGCCCTGCATCAGAACAAGCTATAAAAACTATGCTTCTAGCATTACAGGCAGACTTACATAAGGAGCTAAAAACCTCTATCATACAACTACAAGGGGATGTCACAGCCCTAGAAGACCGCACAAATTACATTGAACAACATTTAGAAGAAGCTACCAAAGCTCATAACAAGATGGTAGATATACAAGATGACCAGGCAGCCGTGATTCAAATGCTACGCTTAAAGGTCGCTGACAAGAAGGACCGCTCACGCAGGCAAAATATAAAAATCAGAGGTGTATCAGAGTCTCTGGCTACCCCAGAAATTATCCCATACCTACAACAACTATTTCGGAAAATAATACCATCCCTCACCACAAAAGATCTGCTCATAGACCGGGCACACAGGATACGTAAGCCACAACACTTACCCGCTTCGATCCCTAGAGACATTCTGGCGCGACTACATTACTTCCATATCAAAGATAATATCATGAGGGCAGCCAGGTCAATACGCACTATGCCGGAACCCTTTGGCAAAATATTACTTTTCAATGATATTTCTCCTGCCACA
This sequence comes from Glandirana rugosa, assembly GCA_018402905.1. NCBI lineage: Eukaryota > Metazoa > Chordata > Amphibia > Anura > Ranidae > Glandirana > Glandirana rugosa. Next base: position 9,500 of record BLSH010358031.1, read on the forward strand.
TCTCAAGCGCGTAAATCATTTTCACAAGTCACAGCAACCCTCATGGAGCAAAAAATTCCATAAAAGTGGGGTTATCCCACCAAGTTGCTTGTAACGCACAACAATCAACAAATTGTGGTTCTCACTCCGAAAGAAGGCATTAAGCTTCTGAATAACTGGGGCTTCACTGCTCAAGAACCACCCACAACACCGCATAGAGGACCTCACCAGAAGATGCAGAACCCCTGGGCTAGCAAATCTAACACTTAACAAACACAAATCTGAGTCCCAATTCCCCTCCATTCAGAGGGGTAACTAAGGGCTGGACACACAATTCACTAACAAGTTTAATCCAGCATAGGAGCAAGTGTCTAAGTTCGGACTTGACTGACACCCCCAAGGAACATAGTGTGCCAAGCACGCTCACCTAAACCATAGTTGGCAATTCACCTCGGTTCAATTATTTGTTTTAGTTGTCTTACTTGTTACTGTCAACTACAACTCCTTTTTCTTTTTGAACAAACTGCACATCTCTTACGAAAAGACACTCATTGATCAGTGACGCAACGTCACCACTTAGAAAGCGACGATACAGCCGTCTGATTGCCATAACTCACACACAGCTGTGACACCCAATATAAAACTAATTGTTGTCAATACCTAGGATATCCTCCAGGGGAACACAAGAGGAAGTAGTCCTTGAAAAGCGCCAGCAATAGCTAATTTCTCCCTCCCTCTCCAGGTAACATGTCTCTTACAATTGTATCCCTAAATGCAAAAGGACCGAACAGCCCTTTCAAGCGCTCGCTACTATGGCGAGAAGCCAAACTACAAAATGCGGATGTCCTGTGTATCCAGGAAACGCATTTCACCCAAAACAATCCACCCAAGTGCTCAAACAGGCAATACCCAATATGCTTCTTTGCCTGCTCAGATCAAAAAAAAAAGGGAGTCATGATTGCGATCAAAGCTTCAGTCGCCTTCAGACTTACCCACTTAGAACAAGACCCATTGGGCAGATTTATAATTCTGTCTGCCTCTCTTAACAACCATCCAGTAGTCATAGCAAACATATATGCTCCAAACACCCACCAAAAACGTTTTTACAGATCAATCATTCAAAAGATCCAACATCTCCCCAGAGACCAACTCATCCTCTGTGGTGATTTCAATGAGGTAATTGACCCCCTAGTAGATTCTTCCAATACCAAACGGAGAAGATCTACAGCTCTATCATCTTTCATCTCCCAAGAGGATCTACACGATCCCTGGAGATGCCTGCATGGCGCTGAAAAGGATTACTCCTTCTACTCGTCCTCACAGAAATCTTATTCTAGGATCGACTTGTTCCTGACCTCCAAGGTACTCCTGCAAAAAGTCACAAAATCCTCCATAGGTAGTATCACTTGGTCAGATCATGCCCCTGTGGCTATGACCCTCCAATTGAATTCCCACTCACCAAGACACAACTTATGGCGTTTGAATCCAGCATTAATAAATGCCAAGGAGAGTCAGGAACGAGTCAGGTCCGAAATCCGTTCATTTTTTGATGTAAACGCAGGATCAGTCTCAAATCCAGCCACGGTGTGGAATGCCCACAAAGCAACCATAAGAGGCATATTATTAAAACTAGGCACCCAGGAGAAAAAAAAGAGGAATAAAAACACAAATAACCTGTTGAACCAAATTAGAGACCTAGAATCCATTCACAAAAAAGACTCCAAACAATCTACACTTATAGCCCTTAACAAATTAAGAAATGACCTTAGCTCTCTCCTCCAAAAGAGTCACGACTTCTACATTAGGCGCTTGAGACTTAAAAGGTACTCACAAGGTAATAGACCAGGCAAGTTCCTAGCACAACAATACAAAAGAAGAGCCATACAGAATAGAATTGAATCCCTAGTAGATGACCAAGGACGTAAGCTGTTCAACCCAAAGGACATTGCGGATTGCTTTATTGCCTTCTACTCCAAACTATATAATTTAAAACAAAACCCGCAGGAACCCAATCCTTCCCCACAACAAATAAATGACTTCCTAGACCCATTACAGCTCCCCTCCATCTCTACCGCACAACTTACCTCCCTAGCCAGACCCTTTACAAATAATGAGATTAACCAAACAATAAAAAAACTCCCTATGCATAAAACACTAGGGCCTGACGGCTTTGGCAATGAGTATTACAAGACCTTCTGCGACCAACTCACCCCATACTTGTGTGATACCCTCAACAACTTCCTAGAGACAGGGCAGATTCCCTCTGAAACATTGGAGGCAACCATCACGACTATACACAAAACAGGCAAAGACCCCCAAAACCCAGCAAACTATAGGCCTATATCACTGCTGAACACAGATCTCAAGATCTACACCAAATTATTAGCCACCCGCCTTGCTAAATATATGCCAGACCTGGTACATCCAGACCAGGTAGGCTTTATCCCACAGAGGCAAGCATCTGATGCTACCAGAAGATTCATTGACATCATTGCCTGGGCAGAGCGCTGTTGAACGCCTTCTCTGCTGATTTCCTTAGACGCGGAGAAGGCGTTCGACAGGGTCGACTGGTCATACCTATCTCTAGCCTTACAAAAATTCGGAATCCACGGACCTCTCCTGAAGGCCATATTAAGCCTTTACTCCACCCCCTCGGCTAGAGTCCTAACATCGGGACTCCTATCATCTCCATTCCCTATCACAAACGGGACTAGACAGGGCTGTCCCTTATCCCCCCTGATTTTTGCCCTTTCCATTGAACCACTTGCCCAAGCTGTGCGAGAACATTCCTCCATACTAGGCCTTGAAATCAGAGGAAACCAACAGAAAATAGGTCTCTATGCGGATGACATAATCATTTGTATCACTGAGCCAACCACCTCCCTGCCCGCACTATGTGACCTACTAAGTAAATTTGGCAGAATATCCATGTACAAAATTAACCACTCTAAATCCTCTATGTTAGGGATTGCCCTCCCGCAACAGCTCAAGACCTCTATAACAGACACTTCCCCTTTCTCCTGGGTGCCAGACTCCTCATTACCATACTTAGGTATTAAATTGACCTCTCCAATAGACATGATCCTGCGCATTAATATTTCTTCATTACAGCAGACATTACAGAACACCTCAAGGACTCTTCTCAGCACATCAGTCTCCTGGGCAGGGAGAATAGCCCTATCCAAAATGTTTTTGCTACCCCACATATTATACCTTTTTCGGACCTTACCTATCATGATACTACAATCAGACCTCACGAAACTTCAAGCTACACTCAACAAATTTATCTGGGCATCACAGAAACCCAGGATCAAAAACACCTTGCTTAAAGCCCCCAAATCCCACTTCGGCCCAGGAGTCCCAGATTTGAAAATCTACTACAGAGCAACCATATTAGCCCAAACGAAGACTCTCTGGAAATCATCTAACACTCAAAGATGGATGGATATCGAGAAAGAAGACCTTTCGGACTGCCCGCACAAATTTCTCTCAGCAATTTGGTTGGGATACCATCCTCCCCGACCTTTACTACCTACTGTGAATGCCACAATCTCAGTATGGAAAGCGATAAAGCAGATCACCTCAAACCTGCATATACAAGTGTTGCACCACCTACCACTTGCTGCTCTAGATCTACTCACTCCAGACCTACCAGTACAGAGATGGGCAATGTTAGGCATCCAAACAGTTGGCCACCTCTTTCAGCAACATCAACTCATACCCTTCACCCAACTTAAGGATTGCTACAACATCCCCAACAAGGACTTTTATGTCTACCTCAGAATCAGGCACTTCCTTACCTCTGTAAACTTCTCAAATTACACCCTCACAGCGGAAATAGTAGCACTTCTTAATTCCACTAGCAACAAAAAACGAACCATATCGACATTCTACAATACACTGATAAATCATAAAAGAGAAGAAAAACCAACACCCATCTTACATTGGGAGGACATATTGAAGCGCTCATTCCCAATACCAGACTGGCAATTAGCTATAAAAGCCCCTCTCAAATTCTCCAGAAACATTTCACATTGGGAAACAATCTTGAAAATCCTACATTGCTGGCACTACACCCCTGTTCGACTAGCTCAAATATACCCAACCCACACTAGACTCTGCTGTAGGAATTGCAACCAAGAAGGACACTCACAGCATATACTATGGGACTGCCCACAAATTACCCAATTCTGGAATGATATAGCCAAGTTGATTAACGATACTACGAAGCAACACCTCAAGATGACACCACAGATGGCTCTCTTCGGCCTTGGTCTTAATGAGTGGCACTCTAAATTACACCCCATAATTACTCACATACTTGCCGCAGCTCGCCTCTCCATAACCAGAAGATGGAAAGAGGTCTCCCCCCCTACTCTACAACATATGATTGCAATATTGAATGACCAATTGATGATGGAGTTCCTCTACTCTAAAGCACACTTTACCCTTGAGAAATTCTATGAGCAATGGCAGCCTTGGATCTCAGACCCAAGAGTGCACAAACTCACTTAAAAATAACATACTCTAACACTCCCCTATTCATTGCAGAGGTAACTGGGCTATTAATAAGCCCGGTCAACACCACAAATCTCAAACAATAGACCAAGGCCGAAGAAGACACAGACCTGTATAAGATGTGTACCTAAGATCTAACACTACTGTTTTGACTAATCTGATTTATTCATTGATGTGCTAATTATATGTTGTTACACCCCTCTCTCTACCCCCTATACCCCTTTACCCAGCCTAACCCCCATCCTGTTACTCTTTACCCAATAGGTAATTTGGGATCCCTGTGGTGTGCGCTCCGGGGTATCCTTGGGTCACAGGTATGTTCCCCCTGGGGGTGTCCTGGGGATGTCCTGGGGTGTGCCTGGGGATCCTTAAGAACAGGGGAGGAGCACAGCCTCGGCTGGGCCCTCCTCCCGGATGAGTTGGTTGATTTCTCAAGCTTACCCAGGTATAGCTATATACTCCTTTTTTTTTTTTTTTTTTTCTTTCTCTGTACGCAATGTTTATCTACTGCATTATCACTTCATGTTTGTGACTTTTGGAAATATTGAATAAAGAATATTTAAAAAAAAAAAAATGCTGTAGTGACATATCAACACATTGCCTACAAGCTAGTGACATCAGTTAAATTGCCATTTTAGTGCCTATATACATGTTGACAATGTCTACCCTGAAGGAGACCTGCCTTTTGGGTAAGCCTCAGCCATTGGTTGTAGAAACAACATCAACCCAATAGACAGCTGCCTCCATGCCCCATTGCCAGCTTTCCCTGTTACGGTGGTATGTGAACATTTCATAACAGTAAAACGTGGGCATAACCCAGGTACCTGATAAAAATCATGTTTTGTCATTAACACTAATTTTACTCAGTAGTCCCAGCATCAGCTTATATCATTATTATCTCAGGAATACTAATAAATATCTGAATATTTTCTAAACATTACTGTATAATATAACATTAACATTTTTATAGAAAATGTATTTCTACCTTGTTGGGCAAAAACGCACTTGGAAACATAACCAGGATATTCATAAATCAAAAATATAAAACTCTTCTGGAATGCTTCTGTGCTATTGTATGTCAGACTTCCCTTTATCTCAATAGGGGCTTCCCTTCTGATTCTCCTAACTCTTTGAAGCATTACTGAGATGTTGACCACATCCTTCCTGTAAAACCTTGAATTTTCTTCTCTTTTCTAGGAAAGTAGTGTTGGTATTATCTTCAGACACCAGTATGATTCTGCAATAATGTTTGCTAAAGTCTGTAAGGTCCCAGTTTTTCACTGATTCTATACATTTCTCTATTTACCAGCCCACGGAAGCACTGGCATACTGAGTTTTAGCCACCTTGGATTTGAGCCCTGCCTATGTAATCTCCGTTATCTTGCAGTATTTTCTCTACTTGTCTTGCCAGTGTGGTCCCAGCTCATCTTGTTTGAATCTCATTATGTAACCTTGTTAAGCCCTGAATCTTCATGTTTTGTTTATGTCTCTCCGTCTTGTTCATTATTTTGCCTAACTGCTGTTCTTTTGTTGCCTATCTGAACTCTGCTTTTGTCTTCAGTTCACAATGTGTTTATTGTCTGTTTCCGTATTTCTCACACCTCTGCCTTGCCCCTTTGCTCTTTGTAGCTATACTGACCTCCATCTTCTGATTGCCCCTGGTAATATCTTGTAAAATGATTTTGCTTTCTTGTTTGCCAGCTTGCTGCCTAGTCGGTCTACTTGCTTCAAAACTACTGTCTAAATTAATGTTGTCAGAATGGTTTTCTTCAACTATTTAGTACTTATTATTTCTTTTCTAGATTCTTCCTTTCATGCCGTTATTTCTCCCATGCTGGCTACTCTTAAGCTGGCCATACATGACTCAGTTTTTATCATTCAACCACTGGGCTGAACAAAAAAAATGAACCGATACCCCACCCACACATGCTAATTGGCTGCAGTGCTGATCGAAGCAACGTTTTCCAACAAGCCAGTTCATGAGAACTTGTTATAGTTCGAAATTTTGATCCAACTATGGCCAGCTTTAGCCTTATAGTTTTAAGTTTTGTTAACTAGTCCCACACTTGGTTTCTCTCTTAAAAGTGAAATGCAGGATGTCAAAAACCCAAATAGCTATACTCACCTCAGTCCAATGCTGTGGTTGTCCCCTGCTAGCTCTAAGACCGAGAACTGAACAATCCTATGATCTCTGATCATTCAGTTCTCGATCCTCACTGAGCAGAGAGCTGTGATTGCCAATCATTGGCTCACTGCTTTGCCGATCCAGTGCTCACTAGAGTGGCAGGCTATGGAGGGGGCAGGAGTTGCTGGCTCAGGCTCTCAGCAAAGCCATGCTGATTGGCATCTGGATGAATCCCAACACTATTGCCAGAATCTCTCCAGAGTCTGGATCAGCTCTGTGTTGTCAGCCGACAGCTACTTTAGCCCAAATTATTCTTGGTCATGGGAGAGCAGAAATAAGTGCACTTCTGTGACCCACATGAAAAGTATGGCCAAAAAAGCTTTGGCCATACTTCTCTTTTAAGAAGATCATGCACTATACAGACTAAGTGTACAATCTCTGTACAACCCTTTAGATTTAAAAACATTACTGTGTTACTTAATATGAGGACAAATCAAAATAATCTATTCAATTTTTATCCAATTAGGCAGGCCATTTTACTACATAGTTGATGGCAGACATGTGCAGAGCAAAAAGATTTGTTTAGTTTTGTTTAGATTAGTTATTTACATAAATTTGTTTAGTTAGATTCCTTCATTCGTTTAATTCATTTTCGGAATTCAATTCGTTCATTCGTTTTTGAATTGATTCGAAAAGTTTTCGAATCAATTTCAAATAGTTTTCCAATTTTAAAAGTTTTCGAATTCAAATCGTTTTAGAATTCAAATCGTTTTAGAATTTGAACAGTTTTCAAATTTGAATAGTTTTCCAATGGGGTGGAGTGGAAAGTGAAGGAATAGAATGGAAAAAGATAGAATACAATAGAGGGGAATATAACAGGAAATGAAAGAATATAATGTGGTGGAGTAGAACATAGCTGTTTTACTCTGTTGTATTCTATTCTTTTGTTTTCTGTTATATTCTTTTCTAGTCTATTGTTTTTTTCTGTTCTATTCCTTTGTTTTCTATTCTATTTTGTTCTCTTTGAAAATTGGAAAACAATTCAAATTTAAAAACTTTTTGAATTCGAAAATGATTTGAAAATGATTCAAATTCGAATTTTGTTATTTTTTGTTATTTTGGATTTGTTTAAATTCGATACTATTGTAATTTTCAAATTCGGATACATCCGAATTTCCTAAAATCAAAAATTTGGCAGAATTTTAATTCGAAACGAAACAAACTGCACATGTCTAGTTGATGGTAGATCTAGAGGTGATTGTGCAATCTGATAGTAAGTGTATTGTGAGCTTTAGTCTTTTTTTCTTTGTGCCTCATCCTTTTGTTTGCCTGTTTCCTGTTACTAGTGTTTTTTTAAATCTCTGTTCTTCTCCTGTACCCAGTAAGTCTTGGGGCATCTAAGTATCACTAGACAAATCTAGTCATGGAGAAGACAGGTTAAATAGCAAGCTAAGACTGCAGAGTTCTAGACTTGTGCCTAGTTACTAGGACTGCCCTTGTCTGTGTGTCTCTAGTCACTGCTTAGGGTATCATGAACAAATAATTTGGCTGACTGTGACAGCTAATATTGTCCCTGGTCCCTGGTTATCCAAACTTCTGTCTTTAAATTGGAGTCCTATTAACCAAAGCAAAGAGTTTGACACAATGGGGTTAATTTACTAAAACTGGAGCGTGCAACATCTGGTGCAGCTCTGCATAGAAACCAATCAGTTTCCATTTTTTTGTTGTCAAAGCTTAATTGAACAAGCTTAAGTTAGAAGCTGATTGGCTAAGATACCCAACTGCAGTAGATTTTGCACTCTCCAGTTTTAGTAACTCAACCCCAATGCATAGGGTTTGAAGGATACTTTTAAGGGTGCCATTGTGGCTGGCTGGACACCAAAGAAGAAAGCTAAGTTGGTAGAAACTGCTAAATAGTACAGCTGAATTCCTGGTGAAATTGTTTAAAAAACTGAAATTGTGTATAATGGCGTTATTAAAAAAATTGTGAATCAATATTAAAATTTTATTTTTTTCAATTCTGAGGAAAAAAAAACAATGCAGGTTGTAATCCAGTGTAGTAAACTATATGCAACCTTAAAGCAGAACCTCAGAAAAACTGCTAATTACATGGTTGAAATGTATGTATTGGGGTTTTTAATTATTAAAAGATTTATTCAAGACAGTTTGGTCACCTCCCTGATCTCAGTATGTGATTGGACAATGAAAGAGCAGCAGTAGACTAATAAGGCCATCCTTATGTCACCATGTTTCTTGTGATTACATGTACATTCAACAGCAGAGCCTAAAGATTACTGGCTCTCCCTAAAGCTGACCCCAATTTTAACTAACGCAGCACTTACTCTAGTTGTATTTAAAAATACACTTAATAACATTTTAGTGGCTACATAACCGCATGATTTATTTTTTTATATGCCTGGAGTTATGAGACAACATGGTTTCTGTAGTGGACCCCTACCACCAACAAAATGATCTAAGTTCAATGTGTTAACCAAGCAGTGCCCCTGAGTTCACATACTTCTTTTTTGGGATTAAGTGGACATCTGGACAATACTAGACAACCAATTCAATTTTTCTGTCTGCTGCCCCAGTTATCTGCTATTAGCGTGAATCACTTCTGACAAGTTTTCCTGACACAGAGAGAAAAAAAGGTGATGGGGAGGGAGCTCCAGCAAATTGTCAATCTTAGCTCTGTTCCTGTATGCTGTTTGAAGGGGCTGTGTCCCTTACCTCCAATCAGCTCTCAGAAATCTCCTCCCTGAGCTCTGAAAAGCATAACTTCAGCTCCCTGCCCCATTTTTTCTGACAGCTCAGACAAGCTTCATCACTTCTGGACTTTGAACAAATGTAGAGAAGAGAAGATTGCAGATAAACAGGAGGATTTGTTTCAAATCTGTGTATCACCTGAGGCCAGTCACTTCAATGGGTATGACTATATAAGGGTTTGCAACCACTTTAACCACTTCAATACCAGGCATTTACCCCTTTTCCCACCCAGACCAATTTTCAGCTTTCAGCGCTGTCACATTTTGAATGACAATTGCGCGGTCATGCGAAGCTGTACCCAAACACAATTTTTATAATTTTTTCCCCACAAATAGAGCTTTCTGGTGGTATTTGATCACCTCTGGGGTTTTTATTTTTTGCGCTAATAATAAACCAAGACCGAAAACTTTGAAAAAAAAAAGTTTTTCTCTGTTTCTGTCACAAAACTTTGTAAATAAGTATGTTTTCTCCTTCACTGACGGGCACTGATGAGGTTACACTGATTGGCACTAATGAGGTGGCACTTATGGGCACTGATGATGAGGCACATATATGCAGCACTGAGAGGCAGCACTGATAAACAGCACTAATGGCACTGATAGGTGGCACTGATAAGCGGCACTGATGGACACTCATATGCGGCACTGATGGGCACTCATTGGTGGCACTAATAGGTGACACTGGGCACTCATAGGTGGCACTGATGAGCACTGATAGGTGGCACTGGTGGGCACTGATAGGCGGCAATGCTAGATGGCACTTCCTTGGTGGTCCTTCCCTGGCATTCCCTGGTGGTCCTGGATGGCATTGAGTGCCATCCCTGTTGGGCACTTGGTGGTCAGGGTGGGCTTACTTGGTGGTCCCTGGGTGGGCATTCCCTGGTGGTCCTAGGTGGCAATCCTAGGGGGGCTGCAATGATTGTTTATCCTGACCACTCTGTCAGAATAGCTGCCGATCGGCTCTCATCTAGTCACGTTTGCAGACCCGAGTAGAGGAAAAGGCCGATATGCAGCTTTTCCTGTTTACACTGTGATCAGCCGTGATTCATCATGCGCTGGCTTGTTATCCTGTTGGACATCATATAACGCCCAGTCAGGATGACTGACCCACTTCCTGGGCGTCATTCTGCATATGGCAGTAGGGAAGTGGTTAAAGCTTAGTACACACAGGTTGAATGTTGGGCGACTTTGGCCGGTTCAATAAAAAATGGCCAACATTTGGCCCATGTGTAAGGCAGCCAATCTGACTGAAGCCGGCTTCTGTCGGATGAGCATGCTGGAAAACCAGCAGTCGACCGCCTCCCGATCAGTTCTCTCAGTCAATAGCTAAAAGTGCTTACTGGAGTGTTCTGAAGGGGAGGGCTTCCCTCTGTCAGAACAGAAAAGAACAGCAGGGGAGAACGCTGTACTAACATTGGATCGTTAGTACAGTGCCTCCGACCGGAGCCATCAGTTTTTTTGGGGGGGAAAAAAATATACTGGTGGTGGTGGCTTAAGTGTGTTTAGATAAACGTTATTGATAAAAGGTAGTAAAGTCAGACTGTCAATACTCATATACATACTGTATAGGTCACCTGACTATGACTATATAGATTTTTTTTTCATTTACATAAAAAAGATGAAATGCCTCTTAAAATAATTAAGTTGTGTCAGTCCTTCAAGCGCAATTTAATTTTGTTCATTGGTTTTGGATTACCAGTGGATGACTAATCATTTTAAAACTGACCTACCCATGGTCATTATTATTTTAGCTATGGGCACTCAATTAATCAATAGAATCAACACACAAGAAACAAAAACAAGTGTTTAGGAAAAATTTAGGAAGAATATCAATGTTTATTATGTAACTTTCCCCAACAGGGTAAAACCTCAATAATATAACAAAAACTAAGATTTCATGACAATTTTCAATCAACTTTAATCACTTTTGAGCCATCAGGTTATGCAAATATGACCACAAGCAATTGCCAGAAAGTAATCAATCTACCACACACAACCTAGATTTACCATCAGAATTTGGTTAATTTTGAACTTGACACCAGGCAATACATTGACAGCTTCAATAAAATCTATTGAAATATCCAATTGAAGTGCAATTGACATGAGAAAATCTATGCACTTTTGTCAAGGCAATTGTATTTTTCTTCTGCGATTGGTCAAAGCACTTTTAAGCCCATCTCCCTTTGGTTGACCAAAATCACTATTTTATGTATCTTTAGCTGCTTTGCAATTCAATGAAAGGCAGGTTGCCTCTTGTTTTGAATTTAGTGCCAATAATGTTTAAATATGTGTTGATAGCATTATATTTTCCAGCCGGCTGGGCATGACTGGGAGCAGCAAAGAATGTGAACCCATTAAATATGAAAAGAAAGTTGGGGTTGACCTGTAAAATGAAAAGGAATAATAAAAATGTCCTTATTGTTGAATTAGTCCAACCTCTGTTATTCAGAGGTCTGTCACAATATATATATATATATATATTTCACCATGAAGTAGATAAGATCTAAAATATATATAAGAAAACAAAAACCTAGAAGATGGCCTTTGATTCTTTGCAAAATGTACAAATCTCAATCTTTCACTGTTTTAGAAGAAATATTATTCTGTATAAGAAAATTCCATTTCAATTCAAACTATAAACAAAATAGCAAGCTGAAAAACTGTAATAATATGTACTGTAAAAAAAAGATGATTTCTATTATTAGTAGAGTGCACATATCCACTTTAAATCTTGCCAAAAGTCTTGGAAGAATCAGTGCAATTAAAGGACATGACCTTGAGCAAGTTCACACTTAATATTTTATTTCTTTATATTTGAAACATGACAAGATGCAGAACACATCCCAGTGGATTGCTACTAGTTCAATTAGCAACCTTAAGGCCATAGATAAGTATGTATCTATCCCTGGTATTCTGTCAGCAATCCTTATTTTTTCACCAGCAACAAAATCCTGTGAATAAACCCATTTCGTCCAAGTAGCAGAAAGACCTGCTTTCTACTGCTCACAGAAATCTGTCCTATAGGCAAGAAAATTTCATCTACATCACAGCTGCCGCAATGGTAAATGTGAAGTGACTAGCAGACTACACAGTTACTATCTACACAGAGGAGATCAGGGTAGCTCATTTGACAGAGCTGTTCACACGTTTTCTCCACAGCTGGGAGACATTAGCTTAATTTCTAAAAATCGGCATATTTTCTGGAACAGTGAATTAAAAAAAAAATTAAAAGTAGGACAGATTGAGTGAAGGCTGTGAACTGAACTTTAGTATTTAAAATAATGACTTAAAGGGTGACATCACCTTTATGTCAAATGTGGTAATGGCAGAGCAGCAAAATCATATAATTGTAAAATGTATTTATCTTAGTTTACTATGCCTCTGTAGGTTATTGAACTACTTATTTTACTGTTCCTATTTTACTTGTAGCCAAAGGGAATTTGTAAATACATTAAGTGTGTTCAGTAAGGCAGCTCAAAACACAACAATAAAATAAATTTAGTGTGCAGTTACTAATAGCAACCAGTAAGATGTCAGTTTGCGGGGCGTGGCTTGACGGCGCTCAGCGATGGACGTGTAGCTGAAGAGCTCCAGAGGCCTGAGGGAGGAAAAGCCACGAAGAGCGCAACGTCCGTGACCCAAACTCCGCGATCACCACCACAACTAAAAGAGAACACCCCGCGGGTGATGTCGGGCAAGCATCGCCCTCAAAAACTGACGGCCTTCTTCCAAAAGCCGGCGCCTCCGACCAGGCCTGGTCAAGATGGCGCCGCGGCGGCAGCAACACAGCCACAAGAGGCATACACAGACCTGCCCGATGATCCGTGTGGAGCTCAAGGTAAATCACCACCGCACTCACCACACAGAGCACGATTAGGAGACAGCCCACCGAGCGGTAGCCCTGCAAAAACAAGGATGCGGCTGGAATCCCCGCCGCCACCCAAACAGGGAGAAACGCCATTTTGCCCCCTGCAATCAAATCAGGCCCTGCAAACCTCCATGGCGGCCTTCCCCACCTCAGGTCAGCCAGTGTTAGATACAACACTGAAGGACATGCTCCTATCTCTACAAGCGTCCCTGCTGACAGATTTATCCTCCATGTTCTCAAAATTTTCAGCAGATATACATAATCTGGATGACAGAGTCACATACATAGAGCATAAAATGGAGGATAGCACTACCACCATTAATGACTTAGTGGACTCCTATGACTCCGTGATAGAGGAAAATAAATGGATTAGAGCCAAATTATCAGACCTAGAGAACAGATCCCGCAGGAACAATATCAAATTGAGAGGGATCCCTGAATCAGTGCCACCAGCAGCATTACAACAATATGCCAGAGATCTGATGGTCGCCATGCCTGCGCCAATCCGTCTGAGCTAATTGTTGACAGGATCCACAGAATAGCTAAGCCACCTCATCTAGCAGCATCTGTCCCTAGAGATGTGATCATGCGGATCCATTTCTTTCATATCAACGAGAAACTGATGAGAGAAATCAAACAAACAGGGACACCCCCTGCTCCTTACCAGGATATTCAACTATTTCCAGACCTATCTAAACACACACTACAACTGCGCAGACAGCTCAACCCAGTGACAAAAGCCATGAATAACCACAAACTGCAATATAAATGGCGGTACCCGGCTACTATCTTGGCGATGAAAAATGGAACAACACACACTATATCAACACTAAATGATGGTATGAAACTCTTATATCACTGGGGCATCCTTGTCGAAGCACCCCAAACCACTAACCCGTTCTCCTTAACTAAACGGCCTATGCCACAGCGGGCCAGATACACCGACAACCAGCAACATAAACATGGATGATAGCTCACACATTGCTACCTGAATACGCACACTGTCCTCCCGGGCCAGGCCTAGCGCTGTCAAAGTTGACTGTTTACCCCCCAAAGCGGACAGTCACTTTATAAGGTTTCTTCCACCATCCCAGAGTTCTGGGACCTGTTGTGTTCTTTTTTCTCTCCTACTTACTAGTACCACATCTTTTCATATCCGCAACTGACAGCATTCTTTTTTCTTTTTGTTCAGTTTTTGTTTTACTTTTAGCAACTCCTTTTGGACAACTTATCTACAGTGATCTCCTACTACCGACAACAGCAAGAAGCAGACAAATCACCTTTACCCACAGCCCTATTTCCGGAATAACGTCCAACAGTGAGTAAAAGCCTGCATCACCATACAGACACTGTCAACATAATGCCGATTACTATCACATCCATAAACTCTAATGGTCTCAACCATCCAGCTAAGAGGCACAGCCTTTGGAACACTGCTAAAGAACACCATTGCGACATTTTATGTGTTCAGGAAACACATTTTCTGAAAGACTCACTACCTAAGTGTTACCACAAACATTTTCCCCACATATATATGGCCTCCTTCTCCTCCAAGAGGTTAGGGGTCATGATCGCAGTGAAAAACACCGTAAAATTCCACCTCCATGAATCCATACTGATCCGAATGGCAGATTTATCATACTTGTGTGTGACATTAATGACACAACTTACACCATTTTAAATCTGTATGCACCAAATCGTCACCAACTCAAATTTCTACATAAAACTATGCGACATCTGAGATGTGTCCAAAAAGGTCACATCATCATCTGCGGTGACTTTAATATGGTCCCCAACAACCAATATGACTCCTCATTCACCACCACGAAGAGAGATCCCAACCTTCAACAGTTTATGCTGACACAGGAACTATACGATGTCTGGAGATGCCATCATGATACTGAAAGAAACTATACTTGCTTATCTCCAGTCCATAAAACATATTCCCGTATTGACTTTTTTTTTAGTGGATAGATGCCTTCTACAGAAACTTACAAATTCTGAGATCCATGCCACGACATGGTCGGACCATGCCCCAAATAGCATAATGATTGATGACAAACTCACACAAGCACCAATTACTATGTGGAGAGTTAACTACTACATATTACAGCACAAAACCCACTCTTCCAGCCTCGCAAACCACCTTGTGGAATTTTTTCAAACAAACATGGGCTCCATGTCGGACCCTGCCGTGGTGTGGAATGCCCACAAACCTTTTATTAGAGGAATATTGATTCAATTGGGTTCTAGGGTAAAGAGGGAGAGGACGCAGCGTATTGACACACTTCTAACCCTAATTACGGACCTAGAAAAACTAGTGAAAGCTACACCGAAATCCACTCACGCTTCTGAACTTATGAGCCTCAGATTAGAGCTACGCACTCTTCTCCTGGACTCGTACAATAAGATGCAACATAAGATCAAAGCTAATCTGTACTCCACCTCTAACAAGGCTGGAAAAACACTAGCACGGCGCATCAAAGGCTGCCGCATCAAATCCAGAATCGAACATATCATACATCCACACACCAAACACAAACTCTCAGACCCCCAAAAAATAGCGGATGCGTTTAGCACATATTATAACGATTTATACAACTTAGCTCAGGACCAATCTACACATCAGCCAACATCTGCTGATATTAATCAGTTCTTGGAGCAAATCACCTTGCCATCATTGACTTCCTCCAAATTAGACAAATTGAACGCCCCCTTCACACAACAAGAACTTCAAAATACAATTCAACACATGCCAGCAAACAAAGCACCGGGACCGGACGGTCTGACAGGTGAATATTATAGTAAATTTGCACATATCCTAATACCGCACATGACTACGATCTTCAATAACGCTGCCTCCTCTTCGTCATTGCCACCTGAAATGCTACAAGCTACAATAATCACTATGCCCAAGCCAGGGAAGGAACCGAACACACCCCAAAACTTCAGACCAATTTCCCTATTAAACCTTGACACTAAAATATACGCAAAATCCATAGCACTACGTTTAATTGATATCCTACCAACCCTGATCCATAGAGATCAAACTGGATTCACCAAAGGTAGACAAACTTCTGACGCTACTAGACGTCTGATAGACATCATCCATCATGCGGAATCCACCGGAACGCCTTCTCTGCTATTGTCTCTAGATGCAGAGAAGGCGTTCGACAGGGTCCATTGGAACTATATCCAATCAGTCTTACACAAATTTGATATTCCAGGCAATTATGGCACTTTATTCTTTCCCCTCAGCTAGAGTCTTTACCTCTAACGCTATATCCCAACCATTTCATATTAGCAATGGCACGAGGCAAGGATGCCCACTATCACCACTAATTTTTAACCTAATGATGGTCAAATCAGGTCAAACCCAACAATTACAGAATTTAAAATAGGTCAACACACCCATAAAATCAGTCTGTTTGCAGACGATGTTATTCTAATGGTAACTAACCCGGTTCCTTCTCTGGCAGCAATACAGGAGACCTTGATGAAGTTTAGCAACGTCTCATACTATAGAGTCAATGATACCAAATCAAGTATTCTAGATATAGCATTGGACACAACCACTAAGCTCCTACTTCAACAACAATTTCCATACACATGGGCAAAAGAAAGCATACCCTACCTGGGGGATCCAACTCCCCAAATCCGTAAATAAACTTTATGCCACAAATCACATACCATTGCTCACCAAACTCCAAGCAGCCCTAAAAAGCTTAGCCAAACACGAATTGACCTGGTCAGGAAGACTGGCGGCGTTTAGAAATGCAACACCTACCACAATTAATATATATCTTCAGAACTATCCCCATACCCCTTCCTAAAAGTTTCTTTAGTTCACTACAAGCCTAACTGAATAAATTAATTTGGCAAGGGAAGAAGCCTAGATGTGCCCGTGCCTATCTGACAAAACACACACTAGCGGGTGGCACAGGTCTCACAGATCTAGAGGACTACTATACAGCCTCCATACTGACACAAACGAAAGACTGGCTGCAGCCCAATACAAGGTCTCTCTGGGGTTCCATTGAACAAGCAACACTACCCTGTGTGAACATACGCACTTGGCTCCTAAGTACTCCCCTCCAACCTAAGATCTCTCCCTCTTTGTCCCCCACCATCAGAGCCACTGCCCAGGCGTGGCACAGACTAATTGAGCTAGACGTTCCGACACCAAATAGAACCTCCCCACCGATCCCCATTCAAGTTCTCACACAACTAACACCGGAGCTTAATCTAGCACATTGGCAAAGGAACGGTATAACTTACATCCAAGATATTCTCTTGGGGACCAAACTTAAAAACGTTCAACATCTATGTTTAGAACACAACCTTCCCCAATCAGAACTTTTCACATACCTTCGCATACAACACAGCATCAAAGCACTCAAGAATCCAGTATATCATATCCACAGGGAAGCATGGCAATACCTCACAAACAACACTCATACACAGAAAGGCATATCTCTCTTCTATAATATCTTTCAGAATAAAAAAGAGTTCCATAAAACCAAACCATATCAAAAGTGGGAATCTGATAAAACAATACACAGATGGACAGTGGATAGAAGCTATTCACTCAATCCCTAAATATACCAAAAGCTCAACTTTACGGGAAATGTATCACAAATTAACCTTAAGATGGTATTTAACTCCAGACAAACTAGCTACCTTCGGCCCTTGCAGTGCCACAACATGTTGGAGATGCACCATCCAGAAAGGGACCATTTTACACATATTCTGGGATTGCCCGAAGATACAACTGTTCTGGAAAGCAATATTCCAAATGCTCGACAACATAACGAAACACAACATTAAACAGTCCCCCAGACTGGCCTTATTAAATTTAACAATCGGGGATATCCCCCTAAACATAGGAATATTGTGACACACGTGCTCCTCGCAGCAAAATTAAGTATCACTAGGTTGTGGAAATCTTCGACAATCCCCAGCTTAGAACTAATCAGCTTTTTATAGTTTTCACACACAGTTTGAAGATGATTGTAGAACAGTGATATGGCTTCTCCCGGCTAATGTTTACTTTTCACACACAGTTTTAAGATGAATGTAGAATGTACAATCGTCTTCAAACTGTGTGAGAAAAGTACAAATTAGCGGGGAGAAGCCATATCACTGTTCTAAGAACAGTGATATGGCTTCTCCCCGCTAATTTATAGTTTTCACACATAGTTTGAAGATGATTGTAGAACAGTGATATGGCTTCTCCCGGCTAATGTTTACTTTTTCTCACACAGTTTTAAGATGATTGTAGAATTCTCCCGGCTAATTTATACTTTTCTCACACAGTTTGAAGATAGTCCACATCCACCTCCATTGTTGATTTTTTTATGTGATTTTTTTTTTTTATTATTTTAAGTTATTCCCCTATCCCCATTTCTTTGTAGGGCACTTGTCCGACCCTTACCCCCATTTTCCTTCCTTTTGCAGACCTCTAGGACTTTCCAGGACTTTCTTACAGCCATTTTTGTGCCTAAAAGTTTGGGTCCCCATTGATTTCAATGGGGTTCGGGGTCCGTGTCAAAGTTCGGGTCCTGTCCGGACCCGAACCCAGACTTTGTCCCGCATTTTTTCAGAACCCAAACTTCCAGAGGTTCAATCAACTCTAATGTTAATCTTTTGGAGAATTAATAAAAATCATTGAAAGGAAAAACAGAGACAGGAAGGGTAGTGTGCATCTCCTCTAAATCATGGAGTGGTGTGTGTGTTGTGTGTTCCAAAGAGAGCTAAAGAGCAGATGATCAAATTCCTTTTTTTACAACAAAGAAGTATACAACTACTGAAAACTTGCAGTCAGCAGACTTAGAAACTTCACTAGCTGGATGCATCATATAAACTATCCATATACTGTATGTAGTACCTTGGGTTTGACAGGGGTGCTGTCAAATTTAGTTTTGCTGGATGGTAATTGACCTCGCTAATTGTTAAGAGATCTCCTGATTCTCTTCCTAACTCTGAGTTTGATGCACCTCTCTCCTCTGCCATAAGGTATATATGAACTTGGAATATGAATGATGAATATGAATGATGGGCTGCTCCAGCCAATTGGCAGGGGTTTTCTTGGGCCCCATGTCCTGCTGGGAGAGCCCATATATTTGGGAGGAGTCAGGTGATTGGGGTTTTGTGCCACCTGGACGGCTGTCTAGGTGGACGTGTGTTAAAAGCTCCCGGCTGCTAGGCGAGAAGTCCAGGGCATATCCAGGAGTTCCTGCATGCTAGGCAGTCTGAGGCCTATCTAGGACAAGAAGCAGCAGCGCGGGGTTGGGGCTTCATGCCAGAAGCCTAACCAAGTTGCGCAGGTTCTGCCGGTCAGAGAGCCCCTCTTTGTCGGAGGTAAAGGGACAGAGTTCTAACAGAAGACAATCCTTCCTGTCTCCAGAGGCAAAGTGAGAGCCAGGGCCAGAGGTAAAGAAGAAGCTGTCGCCTATGAAGGACAACGCTCATGTTATCAGAAGCCAGAGTTTGGAGTCTGTGAGAGTACCAGAGCAGGCCTTTTCACTATCTGGGGGACAGTGGAAAAGTTGGGAAAGTCTCAGTAGAAGTCAAGCTAGGGACCCAGTGGAATACAGGTGGCAACGTTTGCAAGAGAGTTCAGCAGTTGGGCTAAAGAGCCGAGAAGGGACCCAGCAAATTGGCGTGGCGACACTTAGGAAATACAGCGGTTAGCTGTGTGAAGCACAAGGGACCCAGTGGCAGTGGGAGTCCAGGAAGTCTTCTTGGGAGACTGTGAGTGTAAACTCGTGAAGCTACAGTGGGAGGCTGTGAGACGGAGGCCAGATCTGCACAACGGGGATACCAAGCTTGGCATGTGCATCAATCTGTGTTGAAGTCCAAAGTACAAGTTCAATGCTCAGAGAAATAGTTCTAGTCAGGCAAAGTTCAGTTGGAAGGCCTGTGGGACTGTATAGTTACCTTGAAAGCCCTATTCAGAGAGTCTCTGAGTCTGCTAAGTGGTCTTGCACCTACCTAACGGGTGTCCTGGCCTTAACCCTCTCTCCCCAGTTCTTGAAGAGAAAAATACATCTCTTTTGTTTCGCATTATGAAAGTGTCTGGCACCCAACTCATTTCTTCTATCTGCGCTCATCATGCCTAGTGACCCACTCTGTGAAAATGGATGTCAGCTCTCCCTGGCCCTGAAGGGTGCCATTGACTCTTCAGAGGTCGGGGCATGGGCTACATGTACAACAGTTCACATTTACCTGACTATAAAAACTTAAAAAATATAAGATATACTGTACATTCTAAATCCAAAGCACAATACATTATACATATTAACTGCTTCCCGACCGCGCGCCGTCTTTTCACGGCGGCAGTCGGGGAGCCCTGCGCGAATCGCCGTAAATAAGCGGCGATTCGCATTTGGCCACCAGGGGGCGCGCGCGCGCCCCCGCCGCACTCCTGGGGAGTGTGCCCGCGGCTCGGGCGGACCCGATGTCCGCCGGCGAGCTGCGATGAGCGGCTACAGGGAAAGGAACGGGGAACCGCCGATGTAAACACGGCGGTTCCCCGCCCTGTCAGTGGGGCATGAGAGATCTACTGATCCCTGTCACTGGGATCAGTTAGATCTCTCATGCCCATGTTAGCCCAACCCCCCCACAGTAAGAACACACCCAGGGAACACTATTAACCCCTAGATCGCCCCCTGCAGGTTAACCCCTTCACTGCCAATGACATTTATACAGTAATCAGTGGACATTTAAATTTCTAATCGCTGAATAAATGTCATTGGTCCCAAAAAAGTGTCAAAATGGTCCGACATGTCCCCCCAATATCGCATTACCGCTAAAAATCGCAGATCGCCGCCATTACTAGTAAAAAATAAAAAAAAAATAAAAACCCCAGAAATG
>BLSH010358031.1:39268-50634 GCA_018402905.1 Glandirana rugosa
TGGGGTCATTTCGGCGGAGGTCTTGATGTCGTCGCAACCGTAGTAGTCTCTGGCGGGTTAACACCCGTACCCATTCATCCCGGCGCTTCATTATAAAAACCTCTAGTCCCATGCGGTCCGGCGGGAGGTTGGTTCCTGCAAAATCCTACCGGAATAAATAAGACCCTCCGAATCGGGAGGTGTCTTTTCCCTATCATTAACTCAGTTTAACTGCCTTCTTCCTGAACCCCTAGGTATGACCCCGTACAGAATCCCGTATATTCTTGTTACCCTCATAAAAGTAAAACTAATCTAATTAAGAGGGATACTCCCTCTAATATTACTTCGCGGCCCTACTTACCCATGCCCACAATTGGGCGGTCTCTGATGATGCCAACGCTGCTGTAGTTCTGGAGGCGGCTTTACTGGGGTCCTACGAATCTTTGAGAAATAGCCTATATAGGGGAGTCAGGGCACAATTCCCATTTATGACATCAATGAAAACGGTAATCAAGGCCTGGCAGCTTCTGGTCTGTAAGCGTCCCGACTCCCTGACGTGGTCTCCTGATGTCCCTATTTGGTTCAACCCCCAACTCCCTCAGTTCTCGACGGTCCCTGATCCGGGCTTTTGGGCAGCGAGGGGGGTGAAAAACTTGGGTCATTTGTTGGTGGATGGTCATTTCCCCTCCTTCGATTCTTTTAAAGTACGTTTTGGGCTCCTTAAGCAGCATTTCTTTAAATTTTTACAAATCCGCCATGCCTTCAACGCGCAGTTTAGCTCTGGTCCTCCGACTCTACTCCGATCATCCTTGGAATCCTCCCTTAGGGAGACTTCTTTGGTAAAACCTACCTCCTCCCTCTACAAGGCCCTCCAGCCCTCGGTTCACTTTGGAATGGAGGGATTGTTTAACAAATGGAAAGAGGTGTGCTCGGAGTTGGAGGCGGAGGACTGGGAAGACATGTGGGATTACCCATTTACATACTTGATTTCGGCTAGGGATCGCTTAATTCAATTCAAAATATTGCATAGAGTTTATATGACTCCACGTAAGCTTTCTAAAATCTATCCAAACTCTAATATGGCATGCTGGAAATGTGGGATTGCAGGAGCCGACTCTATCCATATGTTTTGGACATGTTCTGTAATTACAAACTTTTGGAGTGTAGTTTTGGCTTTTATTGAAACACTCACCACTATTCATATCCCTGCTAAGATTGAGGTCTGTCTGCTGGGATTGGTTGGGGATTTGGCCCACCGCCGAGCGGTCAGGACTCTCCTGGGTTTATTCCTTTTCTATGCCAGAAAGGCCATTCTCCTGCGGTGGAAACAGGCGCTGGCCCCCACACTCGACTCTTGGAAAGCCTTGATAAACTCGGTAATTCCCCTCTATAAAGCCACATATGCCGCTAGGGGATGTCCCACAAAATTTGATAAAGTGTGGCACATATGGTTAGAATCAGATTCTACAAATGCCTCAATGTGAGGGTCTGGGTAGTTATGTCTAAGAATACATGTTGAGTCAGTGGTCATTATTTGTGAGTGTGTCTCCTGGGGGCATCCATAGAATGGTTTTGTGGCATGGTCCTTAAGATACTCCTGACTACCTCCTCTTTGTGGGTGGCGGTCACTGGGTCTGGGTATTGGGCAGCGGCGAGCACTTTAGGGTTCTGGGTAATCTTTTTGTTTTTTTTCTTATTGTTTTTTTTTTGTTTGCTGTTTGGTTGTTCTCTGAAGCCTGGGTATGCCCAATAGGCTTTGTTTTGTAATTATCTGAAAAAGTTTTTCAATAAATATAACTTTACAAAAAAAAAAAATTAAGTACAATATATGTAGTGGAAATTCATTTTAACAGTTTAGTAGTTCTTATATCATTTATAATACATGTACAGTATATAGGCGCTTACATATAACTCCACATGGCTCAGGGTGGCAATCAGGGGGGCGAGCATAGGGGTTTATCAAGATCCAGACTTGAAGGGGTTATCTATCAAAGGTAGGAAAATGTTGTAAATAATAGGTATTTAGAGGTTTGGAAGGGATCAGTGATCAAATATGTAAATACAAAGGCCTCCTTTACCTTCACTTTGTATTATTAGTACATAATGTAATGTTCCCTCATTGGGATTAAACCCTCCACTGAGTATATGGTCATCTAAGAAGGTAAAGGAAAGAAATTTGTATATAAGATAACAGAACTTAGGCTAGTGCCCAGTTGTCCCCTCCCACCCCATTGCCCTATGGGGTCCAATATGACCTGATATGTAAAGAAAAGAGAGAGACACATACCCTTAAAAACAAAGTTAAATCCTTGAGGACGGTGGGCGAGATGGAACCCAAACAGGACCAAGGAAAGATAATATTAGACAGCGATCCTCCTAAATGCTGATCAAATATACCCCAAAAACAGGGGGGGCTAGGAGAAAAAGGGGGAAGCTGAGTCGCAAGCCCTGCGATATTCCCAAGCAAAGACGGGAAAAAAACGCCAAATGGATATTACTGAAAGTTAAAATAAGAGGCAAATTAGTCAAACACTAGGGCATATTGTCTGAGTAATGGCGCCAGCAGACCGCATGTCTCTTACCTTCCTGAATCGCTTCCTGTAACCCAAACAGGACCAAGGAAGGATAATATTAGACAGCGATCCTCCTAATTGCTGATCAAATGTACCCCAAAACAGGGGGGGCTAGGAAAAGAAAAGGGAAGCTGAGTGGCAAGCCCTGCGATATTCCCAAGCAAAAATGAGAAAAAACGCCAAATGGATGTTACTGAAAGTAAAAATAAAAGCCAAATTAGTCAAACACTAGGGCATATTGTCTGAGTAATGGCGTCAGCAGACCGCATGTCTCTTACCTTCCTGAATCACTTCCTGTAACATCCCACCGTCACTTCCGGGTCATCCCAAGGTCTGGGCTATTTAAACCCCCACCTGGTCATGTGACATGGTTAGCAGCCAAAGGCTGAGGCAAGGTCACATGACCAGGTGTGTGTCCCTACATATAGCCAGCGCTGCCAAAAAGGAAGCACAATGTATGCAACGGGGGGAGGGGCCCTGGTGCAACCAGCACCTTCTCACAGATCAGATATAATCTGAAAAGGGGAGGCCCGGCTGGTCCTGCTCCTAACCACACCCGAACGAAGGACTAAAAGGAACCCTCGTGGGACAACATATGCCCGCCCCAGAGACTAAACGCCCACGAGCCAAAAAAGAGATTATTAATTCACAAAATAATAACAAAACACTCAATAAATGGATAATAAAGCAAGTAAATAATACAATAGGAGGTTGGCCAGTATTGGATATAGAACATAAATGAGAGAAGAAAAAAAAAAAAAATTAATATTTTCCTTATCAAACTGTTTATCCACAACAGAGAATGCGTATCAAAACCTTATAGGAAGGGATGGAAACTAAATGCTTCGTTTAAGCCCGGTGCTTCTGTGGCCCTGAGTGAATATATCCAGCGCGATTCGCGCTGTAGAATTATTTTGTCAAACTCGCCTCCCCTGGGATTAGGATAAATCCTTTCAAGGGCTGCGAATTTGACCACTGAAGGATTACTATTATGGTACAGGCTGAGGTGTCTCCCGATGGACGTGGACAGAATATTTTTATGGCCATAATAAACATGGTCCTTTATTCGACGCCAGAACTGGCGTTTGGTCTTGCCAATGTAGAAGGCCCCACACTCACAGAACATCACGTAGACCACCCCTACAGTTTGGCAGTCCACATGATGTCCTATGGTGTGGAGCCCTCCCCCCGGCAGGTAAAAAGTCTGATTCTCATAAATGTAAGAACAGAAGTTACATGAGCCACACTTCCATCTCCCCCACCGTCCTCAAGGATTTAACTTTGTTTTTAAGGGTATGTGTCTCTCTCTTTTCTTTACATATCAGGTCATATTGGACCCCATAGGGCAATGGGGTGGGAGGGGACAACTGGGCACTAGCCTAAGTTCAGTTATCTTATATACAAATTTCTTTCCTTTACCTTCTTAGATGACCATATACTCAGTGGAGGGTTTAATCCCAATGAGGGAACATTACATTATGTACTAATAATACAAAGTGAAGGTAAAGGAGGCCTTTGTATTTACATATTTGATCACTGATCCCTTCCAAACCTCTAAATACCTATTATTTACAACATTTTCCTACCTTTGATAGATAACCCCTTCAAGTCTGGATCTTGATAAACCCCTATGCTCGCCCCCCTGATTGCCACCCTGAGCCATGTGGAGTTATATGTAAGTGCCTATATACTGTACATGTATTATAAATGATATAAGAACTACTAAACTGTTAAAATGAATTTCCACTACATATATTGTACTTAATTTTACTGTTTTTGAGTTATGTTAATTATATTATTTCTTTTTGACTAGTTGTCTCTGCAACTGACAGCCATATTTTTGGAGTCCTGAGGAAGCTCATAGCGAAATGCGTTGACTCCTTGTTTGTGTATAACATACTATGGCTCAAGTATTTTATATATTTGTATAGTGTGCTTTGGTTGGGGCTCCTCAACGTATCACTGGAGGCGACCCTACATGAGGTCCGCACCACGTGGCACTTTGGGGACCCCCCGCCTTTTGCTTCTTTTTTCGTTTACTTTTCACTTTTTCTTTATGTATATATATTGTGTTGGATATGTATTTTCTTATGTACAAATAAAATATAATTGTTTTTAACAAAATCAATCTCTGCTATCTCGTGGTGTGCCCATTTGAAATGTCTGACCTACGTGGGGTGTCCCACAATTTTGTTTGTTTGGTTTAAAATAATAAACATGTTATAGTTACCTGCTCTGTACAATGGTTTTACAGGGAGAAGCCTGATCCTCCTTTTCTGGTGTCCCCAATGGGTAGTCCTGGCTCCTCCTTTTCTCCAAGTGCTTCCATTGTAAGCTGTTTGATATGGGGGCATTCATGCATGCTCATAAGACAAACAGAGCAGGGCTCAACCTCACCCCTGCTCCCTCCTCACTGGCACTGATTGAAAGCAGTGGGAGCAAATGGCTCTTGCTTCTGTATCTGAGCCAATGAGGAGTGAAAGCCGAGAGAGCCTCAGGTCTTGTGCATATTGTTGGATCAGGATCAGGCTTTGAGATGTATTTAGGGGACCTGTGGGTGAAACTGCAAGCAGAAGATTATTTATCTTAATGCATAGAATGCACTAAGGTAAAAAACCCTCTGCCTTTACAACCGCTTTAAGAAATTATCTCTCTCCCTGAAAGTTTCAACTGAGCTAACCAATTAAAAATGAGTCACTGGTCTGACGTATTAATTTCTGTGTATAGATTTTGACTTATTATTATTATACTATTGTTATTGAACTCTGTAAACAATGTTCTGTTTTTTTTTTTACGGAAAAGAGACAAAGGAAATCATATGTAATGAAGACACCCTCTTGCTATATATATAATACTTTCTTGCTTAGAATAAACATATTTATGCATTTTTTTATTAGGCCATAGCAACTAAAGAAAACATATACAAATTCACTACACATTCCATTTAGGAAAAATGAATATACTGTACATGCATTTAAGTTAAAACACATAGGTGTTTATTTACTAAAGGCAAATAAGCTGTTTATTTTGCAAGGGAATTAGCACTTTGCGAGAGAAATTTTTCCCAGAGCTTAGTCAATGGGGGAACTTCTGCTGACTTCCATCATCCAATCTTGTGCAATTAGAAATGCAGTTTTTTTTCTTCCACTTAGTTATTCTCTGCAAAGTGAAATTTCACTTCATTCATTAAGTTCTGGGACAAATTTCCTTGCAAAGTGAACAGCCTACTTGCCTTTAGAAAATCAACCCTATACTGTTCCCACTACTTCTCACCTTCTAAGCCTCACTACTGGCCGGTGAGCAAGTCCATCACAGTAATGAGTCAGGAGTGAAAATGAAAGTGAACCTGTACTTTGCATAGGTAGAGGAAATACATGAGGCAAGCTTATGATCTGCTTACAATATAAGATCTAACAGAGAGAAGGCATTAGAAAGTTATTCCAGTCAAGAAATAGTAAAAGCTTTTAGTCAGCTATGGTGGCTACATCTATTGTTATTTCTCTAGCCTACCTTTCCTTTTAGTGCTTATTAGTAGGCCTCATGTAGTATAAAGCTATTTTTTCTGAACAGTACAATTGTATTTTCAGAGACTGCATTATGGTTTTGTCTTCTGAAACATGGTTTGAACTCTATATATTCAGCAGGTACTAGCAGTTCTGACAAAGTCTGCAAATCATTTTAAATTAATGTTCACTTTTTTACCATGTAATTACATTATCATACATGTAGTATTGCAGATATAGTGCTAAAAATGCATTAACAGGACCTTCCCTGGAAATGATCTTTAAATTATTACACTAAATAGGAATAAAATGTATTAGAGAAATTGGGAACTTAATGTTGGAAGAACAACATGTAATGTAAAGTTGCTTATGTAAACTGACAATATGTACTGTATGCATTATGCCTTTCTATCCAGCAGGTGGCACTGCAGTATGAAAGTGTGTATTCTATGGTACAAAGTAATAACAGGATGTACCATCTGTATCTAAATGTGTACTTGTATACTTCTGTTTTCCTGTCTGTCTCCATGATGATAAACAGCATGTAATCTATTTCTCAATGTAAGTAAAGCCATATTACTACATCCAAGAAGCTTCCAGCGCTTAATTTTAATACTCTGAACAACATTTAAGTCACAAGATAAGACTAAAGTCTTAACTACATGAAACTAATGCTAAGCAATACATAGATAGATAGATGGATAGAGAGATAATTTCATAATTTGCCTTTGTCTACATTTGTTTCTAGGGAAGCAAGAAAACATTTAGATTTCTAGCTAGCTAATAATTCTGGAGTTTCTTTATTTCATTGAAAATTCACCCTAGGACAGAATCCATTATAATGCTCCATAGTGTTTCCATATCTTCTAATTTTCTTTCACACCAGAATCTACCACCTCCTGTATTAGAAGCT
The DNA here is from genome assembly GCA_018402905.1 of Glandirana rugosa. NCBI lineage: Eukaryota > Metazoa > Chordata > Amphibia > Anura > Ranidae > Glandirana > Glandirana rugosa. The sequence goes on from BLSH010358031.1 coordinate 46,237, forward strand.
AAAGACCCTAGGTCTCCTGCGGTTCTCACCAGCCTGTCAAGGAGAATAGGTGCTAGAATGTATGAATAATTATAATGTTCCCAGGACTATGTGGTCATAGCAAATATGTAGGCACAATTGGCATTCAGCTGCAAAATCCCAGAGCTGCAGGCTCTTCATTGGTAATCTCTAAGGTGGGTGACCTAATTTCCTAAACCTTTTTCACAGGATGGTGGACCCCATTTTGCGTGTAGTATACTAAGTTATGAGAATGTTATATGAATGACAAAAAATGAGTACCAACACTCTCAATACATATAATATGAAACTTGCATCTTAGAGTAAAGTTGTATCTTTGGAGGCTGAGAACATTATTCAGTATGATAAATAGACTGGTTGCTGATGGGTTACTGAACTTTGCACTTCAGATATGTTGAATGCACATCTTCAATAAGTATACTTTCATACATTTTTGTGCTTATATAAAGTAATATGTAAAGGATGGTAACCCATAGCAACGAAATAGAAATTGTATTCCTTTACTATGAGTGATCTGAATGAATGAAAGCTGAGAAACGATTAGTTGCTGATAGGTTTTGTTTTTGCACCGCTTTATTGTTTTTAGTTTCAATAGTTTTTATTGATACACAAGAAATATAACAATAAATGTTACAGTAACATATCAACTTGTCGACAGGTTACAATTCAAGAGTTATGAATACAGGCAGTATATATACTCTACTAAGAGAGAACTGTACTTAGTAAAATTACTATATCAGCCATTCAAGCTGGTCTCGAGTCCCTAGACCCGGCACCCCTATGGGGACAAGCTGTGCTCAGGGGCAGGGACTCTGGTGTTTTGTGAACTAGTTTATCAGAGAGTATACTTTCTAGATAGGAGGAACTTAGTAGAGTTTGGAAGATTTGTTTGATTATGGCGTAGAGGGATTAACATGAAGGGAAGAGGGGGGGGGGGGAGGAGGAAGGAATAGGTATGAATCTCAGAATGGTAGTGATTTACCTTGTTTTGTGTACATTGTACCACTCAACCCATGGGTTCCATAGTTGCATTCGTTTTAGGTATTGCTTTCTGTCTGCCGCTAGTGTAATTTCGTAATTATAATGGGATTGGGTCTGGTTGATTACCTCTTTAAGAGAGGGGAGGTTAGCATTTTTCCACAACTTAGTGATATTTTGTCTGGCCGCTAGTAAAATATGTGCAACCGTTTTATGGAAACTATGAGGAAATTCGTCAATGTTGAGCTTTAGAAGGCCTAGTGCTGGTGGGTTGCTCGGGGAGATTCCGGATATCTCTTGGATCATTCGGAATATCTCCGACCAGTACTTTTGAATCAGAGGGCAGTCCCACAGGACATGTAATAGATTGCCCTCCTTGCCGCATGCTCTCCAGCAAAGGGGAGAGGAGTGCGGAGCAAAGAGGGCCATCTTGTAGGGTGTTAGGTATCGTCTTTGTGTGATGTTCTGAGTTAATTCCCATAGGGAGGCGCATGTGGTGTTTTTATAAATTGATCGTAGGGCAGATTCCCACTGGGATGAAGAGAAGCTGGATCTTAGGTCCTCTTCCCATCTCTGCACTGCTGGAGTGTAGGTGAACGTTGTTTTTTCGTTTAGCAGATTGTAAAAAAGAGTGATGCCCTTTGGGCGGTTGTTATGGGTGTTGAGATATTTCAGTGCTGTGATGGGGAGAAGTACCCGAAGATGTGGGTTGCTTTTAATGCATTGTCTCAATTGTAGATATTGGTAAAAGTATCTATTGGGCAGTGCTAATTCTTCCTGCAGTTGTTTGAATGGTTTTATCCCATCTTTCGTTAGTAAGTCATTAAGGAGTCTAGAGGTATCGTTTGCCCATGGCGTAGAGGAGAAATAAGGTATGAGTCTGTGTACTGTGGCTATCGGTATCTGTGGATTAGCGGTAGGAGTGTCTGACCATTTAAGTTGGATAAATTTTGTCCAGACTTTACTTGTTGCCTTAATCGTTGGCGAGAGGGAGATGTCGTGTTGGGGTTTAGGCTGTAGAGCCATGTCTTTAGGTTACGCCCAGGGACTTGGTAGTGTTCCAGCTGGCACCATAGGGAGGAATCTGCTGGATTAAACCATTCCCTGAGCTGAGTCAGAATGCACGCTCGGTAGTAATCTGTCAGATTTGGAAGACCTGACCCTCCAACAGCTCTATGTTTATAGAGCCAGTGTCTGCTGACTCTAGGCTTTTTGTTTTGCCATATGCATTTGCTCAGCAGAGTTTGAAGAGAATTCAGGTAGTTTTGGGGGATGGGGATAGGGAGGCATCTGAGTAGATACAATATTTGGGGAAGTGCTAGCATTTTAAATGAAGCTAATCTGCCTGTCCAGGATAGTTCTTGTTTGGCAATGTGGTCTAGCAGTTTAGAGTAGTGTTGTCTAAAGGGGAGGAAATTGTTTTTGAAGAGTGAGTTTAGGTTGTTTGTGAGGGATATGCCCAAGTATTTGATAGAATTTTCTGCCCATTGGTATGGAAGTTTGGATTCCAGTATAGCTTTAGTGACGCCATCAAGACCTATACTCAGGATTTGAGATTTAGATGAATTTATTTTGTAATATGATACTGCGCTGAATTGGAGTAGGAGATCCTGAGTGGCGGGGAGTGAAGAAAGAGGATTAGATAGCATGAGAATCACGTCGTCAGCAAATAGGCTGATCTTGTGAGACGTCGTTGCTATCTCGAGACCCGCTATCCGACCATCATCTCTGATAGAGGCGGCTAGCGGTTCTATTGCCAGGTTAAATATAATTGGCGATAGAGGACATCCTTGGCGCGTACCTTTGGATATATGGAACGTTGATGACAGTGCGTCTGGGGTAAGTACTTTTGCAGAGGGGGTTGAGTAGAGTGCCATAATGGCTCGCAATATATTGTCCTTTATCCCAAACCTGGCAAGGGTTTCCTGGAGGTACCCCCAATGAACTCTATCAAACGCCTTCTCTGCGTCCAAAGAGAGGAGCAGAGAAGGCGTTCCTGTGGATTTGGCTAAATGGATGATGTTGATCAATCTTCTGGTGGCATCTGACGTTTGGCGGCCTTTCACAAACCCTGCTTGATCTCGATGGATCAACTGAGGAATGAATTCCATTAATCTGGTAGCTAAGATTTTGGCGTATACCTTAATGTCCGCATTAAGGAGAGAGATGGGGCAAAAGTTTTGTGGGGTTGTTGGTTCCTTGCCAGGTTTGGGGATTGTAACAATTAGGGCTTGCAACATCTCTTTTGGAAAGCTGGAGGAGGAGGCAGCATCGTTGAAAAGGTCACATAAATGGGGGGCAAGGGTTTCTTTAAATTGTTTAAGATATTCACTAGGGAGGCCATCAGGGCCCGGGGACTTATTGTTAGGTAGAGAGTCAATGTGATGGAGTATTTCTTGTACGTTGAATGGAGAACATCGTTTTTGTAGCTGAGTTTGGTTCAATTTAGGAAGATTAACTCGTGATAAAAAGTTTTGAATATCTAAGGGAGAGGGTTGGGGAGTAAGCGGGTCTGCTTTTAAGTTGTACAGAGATTCGTAGTATGCACTAAAGGTATTGGCTATCGCCTGGGGGTGAACTTCTTTATTTTTGGTAATAGGGTGGTACAGGAAGGGAATTTTGGCTTTTGTGCGAGCCGCTTTAAGGCGGTCTGCCAGGCGTTTTCCAGCCTTATTATTAGTAGTGTAGGCATTGCTTTAAATTTTTTGTATGCTTTCTCATAGTTGTCAAGGAGTAGCACTCGAAATTCCTGTCTGAGGGATGTTAACTTTGCCCTAAGGGACTCATTGGGGGTTTTTTTGTTTTGGTCTTCTATCATTTGAATTTGGGCAGTGATCTCATCTATACGCTGCGTCCTCCTTTTTTTGGCTACTGCACTAAGTTTAATAAAGACTCCCCTATTTTCCACAGTTCCCATGTTAAGTTCAAAAAATTCTTTGAGTTTAGCTTGGAGTTCTTCCGCATGGGGTGAAGTTCTCATAAGTTTAACGTTAGCCCTCCAAACGTGCGGGCCAGTGGAATGCTGTACAGGGCCAAGGGACAGAGTTATCGGAGCGTGGTCCGACCAGGTAATTTGTTCTGTAGTTGATTCAGATGCTAGTTGTAGAGCCTGTCTATCAGTTAGAAAGAGGTCTATTCTGGTATATGTATTATGGGCATTTGAGTGGAACGAGAAATCAATTTCCTCAGGGTGAAGGCACCTCCAGGTGTCATAAAGATTATTAGATCTGAGGTAAGATTGTAGGGGAGAGTTTCCCCTCCTTTGTCTGTTGGAAGTGTCAATTGCTGAATCCGGGGCAATATTAAAGTCTCCACATGTTATCATCATGCCTTTTTGGATCCTGCGGATTCTCTTCGTAAGTTTGTTGAGGAATGCGATCTGGTGGGAGTTAGGGGCATACA
>BLSH010358031.1:50795-65900 GCA_018402905.1 Glandirana rugosa
TTACGAAAAGTCGACGTGTCAATACAAAAAACAAGACAAAAAAAGAAAAACAGCAAAAAAGAGGGGAGGGGAGAGGATGTAGGGGAGAAGAAGGGAGAGGGTGGGGCTTTGAGTCTTTACCTTCGTTCTTCTGAGGTGTGCCGAGTCTTGTTAGGAAGTGGCTTAGGTGGTCTTCCAGAGTGGGTAGTGTTGGACCATACTCTTCTGCAGTGGTTGTCACTCATTTGCCGTGTCTCGTGTGTGCTGAAGTGGTGGTACTTGTAATTTTAACAGAGTTAATTGCGATTTCCGGAGTTGGTGGGTCGGTTTTCTCGTAGCGAGACCGTTTGTTGAGGCCTTTAGCGTTAATTGAGACAATTTTAATGTTCATGGTGGTGAAGTCGTGTGTGCTCTGTGCCGTTTACTCACTGTTGGTGACGTCTTCTCATACCAGGTTGTGATGGGTGAGACCTTCTGGTGGATTCGGTGAAGGATTGTTCTGAGCCGTGTGGAGTCTTCTTGCTTCCATTTCTGAGTTTCGGGGTGGGAGAGGGAAGAAGAGGGGATGTAGGAGAGGGGAGGGGAGAAAAAACGACAAAAAGAAAAAAACAGAACAAAAAACATAACTGTGCAGCTGAAAAGCATTTGCAATATAGCTGCTTAGTAACGGTGAGGGTGAATGTCCCAAGAGGTTTAGCACTACAGAGTCGGCTAGTGTGGAGTGGAGGGGAAGTAGTTGCCGGTGTGTTGCTTGGTGGGACCTGCTTAAAATTTAAGTTGAGATTTTCGGTTTGCCTTGTGCCACAGCGGTGGGCTCGGGTTCCGAATTGCCTTTGGATTGCCTGTAGGAGAGGGTTCGGGTATAATGCCCCATTCTTTAAGGAGGGTTATTCCTGAGTCGAGGGCAGATACGGTGTGTGATTTGCCATTCCTTTCTATAGTGAGTTTTGCTGGGTGACTCCATTTATAGCCAATGCCATGATTGCGTAGCGCCTTTGTTATGGTGTTTAATTGACGTCGCAGATCCATAGTGTACTTGGACAAGTCTGGGAACATTTGTATTGCTTCGTAGGGTTCGGGGAGTTTGCCCAGGGTTCTCGCCTTTCTCAGGGCTGAATCTTTGGTGGTATAGAAGTGTATGCGAAGTAAGACATCTCTGGGGGTTGTTTCTGGGAGAAAGGATGGTTTAGGGAGCCGATGTATACGATCTATTGTCAGCTCAATAGGTTGCAGATCAGGGAGGAGAGCTCTGAACAGGCCTGTGGCGTATTGATTGAGGTCTTGGGGCTGTACTGATTCGGGGATCCCCCTAAGCTTGACATTGTTTCTTCTGCTGCGATCCTCTAAGTCAGCTAGTTTGGATCGCAGCCATCTTCTCTCCTCCACCCCCTCATCATTGGCATCCACTAAGTCATTGACAGTGTAAGTAATGTCACTAATGGCGTTTTCTGTATTATGGACCCTCTCCCCAAGGGAGGATATTTCTCTTGATAGCTTATGGGTGAGAGAGGATATGTCTGCATGGAGTGATTGCTGCAGTGAGAGAAGCATATCCTTAAGCAAAGTGTCCACTACAGGTTGATTACTGGTTGGGAATGCAGCGATAGATGAGCTGTAAACAGTATGGGGGATTGAGGAGGGATCATGACTCACCGGGTCACATGGCGGCTCCTCCAACCTCATGCGTGACTTGGCCGGGCTGTTACATGTTGGGCTGCCAGGGAGTGGAGAGCGGTGAGTGGGAGTCATCCCTGGGGATCCGTCCTCCGTCTGTTCGTCGGGTAGGTCTGTGTAGTAGCTGCTTCGGTTCTCTCTTTCGGCCGAGGCCGCCGCGCCGGCGCCATCTTGGAATGTGCTCCGGGAAGCTGGGCCGAAAAACTCCGTGAGTTTTTGCGGGCCCCGGTTCTCCTTTCTTTTCCTCATCGCCTCTCCGCCTGTGGGGAGGTTAAGGCAGTCGGACTTGTGGAGTTTGGGCGAAGTAGCGAGGTCCAGGTTGCTCTTTTTCCCCTCGAGTAGCCGGAGCTCTACAGACTCGCGTCCATCTGCAGTGCGCGCAAACCACGCCCCCCGCTTTATTGTTTTTAGATACACCTTTCATATTACTGCAGTAGTAGAGGAAAGGGGGGGGGGCAAATTGGGACTTTAAATGAATTCGTAGCCTGGTAAGGCCAAACGCTTCCATCCCTATCAACGTAATAACGTATTATGCACCAGGCACATGAAAAGGCGAGTGGGACTTTAAATGAAGCTATATGGTGGATAAAGGATAAATTGATGGATATGGTAAAGAATTTGTAAAAAATTGTAAAAAAAAGATTGTATATTGATAAACACATGAAAAAGTTCACAAAAAAAAAGTGTACATGACATACAATTCATACTGTTACTTCGATAGAGATAATACAACCACAGTAAAGAGGATTAAATGCATTATACGTGGCCCCAATCCATCAATAATTTGCATGTTGTGTACACATTAGAAAACAGCCAGGATGGATCAGTATGGCCTGAACCCTTGTTGACCCTGATGGGATTAACCAAAGTATGTTGTTGTCCATGACCTAGGTTCGGTTAGGATAAATGACACACGGCATAAAAGAGGCTCTACGTGTTTCGTGGCCTTTAGCCACTCATCAGGAGCGAGTCCGTGGTACAACTAAAAAATAATAAAAAATATATATATATATATATAGAATTGGAAGCCTAAAATCAATACCAACATAGTAGTGGAGGGGTCAAAGGCTACACCCAGGGTAGGAACGGGCACACATGTGTGTTATAAGTGAGTAAGTTGTTACAAAAATCACTGTGAATGAAGGGAAAGGAAAGGGATTATTGAGTGTGCTGTGAGAACAAACCGTGGATTGGAAATTGATGATAAAGGGATCAGAAGAGGAAGATGGGAAACAGAGTTGGAGTGGAGAGAGGTAGAGGTGAAAATTAAATAAATATTAGAAGGAAAACCCACCCATAGGTGGGGTGCAAAGGAAAGGAAGGAGGAAGTGAGCACGAATAAGAAAAGGAGAGAAAGGGGATAAGTGAGTACTTGTGTGGAGTGATGGTGAGAACCTGTGACTGCGATGTGTGCAGGATATCTGGTGTGCCCAGTTCAAGCCAGGGTGACGCCTTATATAGGCGCTCACGCCCCCATACCCCCCAACGTCATGCTGCAGACGCAAGCATGGAGGGAGGCCCTCAACCGGGCAAACCGACTGGCGGCAGCGTCCACATCCTCCTGCATCTGCAAGAGTGGATAGCCCAGCTGAGGCCGCAGCTCCACGTGATGCCGATGCGCAGTGACAGGGACCCCACCCCCCCGACCCAAGGGGCAGGGAGCGTGGGCGGGGGGAACCCGCAGTGCACATTGCAGCTCCCGGACCAATCCGAGGCCGGACGGCTGAGCCAGCCACCACACCCACAACCAGCGCAGGTGTGCAGCAGTCCTATAGTAAAGATGAGCTGGATGATAAGGCTCAAGAAAAGGCAAAGAAAAATTGTATAGAACTTCCACTATTCTAAAAATAAATAAGGCAAGAGCTCAGGGGAAATGCGTGTAGGCCCAATTAAGGACTGATTAGACTGTATAACAGTAATAACATTACACCATCATAAGCTTCCATGCCTATTGTCAATTGAGGAAAAAGGTGGGGGGGGCAAATTGGGACTTTAAATGAAGTCGTAGCCTGGTAAGGCCAAACGCTTCCATCCCTATCAACGTAATGACGTATTGTGCACCAGGCACATGAAAAGGTGAGTGGGACTTTAAATTAAGCTATATGGTGGATAAAGGATAAATTGATGGATTATGGTAAAGAATTTGTAAAAATAATGTAAAAAAGACTGTTTATTGATAAATACATAAAAAAGTTCACAAAAAAAGTGTACATGACATACAATTCATACTGTTACTTCGAGTATACTTTCATACATTTTTGTGCTTATATAAAGTAATATGTAAATGTCGGTAACCCATAGCAATGAAACAGAAATTGTATTCCTTTACTATGAGTGATCTGAATGAATGAAAGCTGAGAAATGATTAGTTGCTGATAGTTATTGTTTTTGCACCGCTTTATTGTTTTTAGATACACCTTTCATTTTACTGCAGTAGTAGGAATGATATGTGACATTCTATTATCTCCGCCTGAGAAACAATTTAAATTCCCAAATACAACATTATAGTACTACTTCTTCTGCCATTGCCAATAACTCAGACACAATTGATAAAGATTCACCTATATAGATCAAGGGCAGGTATCCAGCTAGATTTTTCTATTAGATCTTAGTGATTGCATTTTTTTTTAATAACAAAGGTTATACTTACCTGCTCTGAGCAATAGTTTTGCACAGAGCAGCCATGATCCTCCTCTTTGTAGGTCTCCCTCTGGTGCTTTTGGCCCCCCCCCCCCCCCGCAGCCACTTGCTATGGGGGCATTGGTGCGTGCTCGCTCCCGAGCCCTGCTCTGTGTGTCCATAAGACCCCGAAGCTTGCCTCCTCAACATTTGCTCTGATTGACAGCAGCGGGAGCCAATGACCTATACAGAACAGTCAGCTTTCCAATTGATTGTGTTCTCTTCACTGATCTGTATAAATAAATATGGAATTCTCAGCACCTCTTGGATGTACCACTTTAGGGTAGAAGGAGCATGGCTGCTTGCTAGTGTATAGTCATTAAACTACTAATCACACAGCTTCTTTTTTTTTGGGTGGGGGATTTACTAAAACTGGTGCACAAACAATTTGATGCAGCTGTGCATAGTAACCAATCAGCTTATAGGTTTTTTTGTCAAGGGTTAAGTGAACAAGCTGAGGTTAGAAGCTGATTGGTCACTATGCACAGCTGCGTCAAATTCTGTGTGCACCAGTTTCAATAAACCGCCCCCCCCCCCCTTTGTATAAAACAACTTCTTTCAGATGCAACCTCCTTTTATTTAAGTGTTTTCTCTTCAGCTACAAAAGATACAATCTGCACCCATTGCATTGTAATTACATTGCTTTCACTTTTTTATTTTTATGAATTTTTTTATATAGGTCTTGCCTTGATATATCTTTCTTTTTTGTCAACCAAGGATATGCATGTCACTTCTACACTTATCATGTAGATGCACATTAATGTGTCTTAAAGTGAATCACAGCTGTACTAAAAATTACAAAACTAAATGCAACAGTATGGGATATTTACTAAAACTGGTGCACACTTAATCTAGTTCAGCTGTGCATAGTAACCAATCAGCTTCTAGGTTTAATAGCCGGCTCACACTGAGGCGACTTGTCAGGCGACTCAAGTCGCCTGACAAGTGGTCCCCATGCAGTGCAATGGAACCGTTCTAATAGGAGCGACTCAGGTCGCTCCGACTTAGAAAAAGGTTCCTGCACTATTTTCAGGGCGACCTCAGCGCGACTTGCATTGACTTCTATGTAAAGAAGTCTCCTTGCAAGCCGCGCTGAGGTAGCCTCGAACGGGGCGACTTGCTTTGCCCTGCAAGTCGTGCCGCCTCAGTGTGAACCGGCTCTTATGGTCAAAGCTTAATTGAACAAGTTAAAGTTAGAAGCTGATTGGTTACTATGCGCAGCTGCACCAGATTCTGTATTCACCAGCTTAAGTAAATCTTCCCCGATGTGTAGCTAACAACATAGCAGCGGTGTCTAGATCCCAAGACTGGCTGAATAATATTACAAATCCTTTGACGGGTAGCACAGCACCTTTGCTATGCAGATTCCTCTTGCTCAGCTGGGGATCTCTCTGCTGATCCCTGTTGAGCAGGCAGATGACAGGTCCATGTCCACTCTGCTATGCAGAGTGGAAACAGACACAGCCTTCTCTCCTCTATGGGGCAATCAGATGGAAATAAACCACCTGTCCATCTCCATCTGATGCCATCCGATCCAATCAGCTGGATGGGTGGAAAATAGGACCACCATCCATCTGTTTTTGGCGGACAGGATCGTATCGGATGATGGCGGGTGTCAGCGGACATGTGTTCACTGACATCTGCCACTCCATAGAGGACAATGCAGTGTCTGATCAGGTCCATCTGAAAAACTGACAGGTGGACCCAGGGCTGCTGATAGAAATCGTGGGGCCCCGTACAGACTATTTGACAGGGTCCCCCCAAGAAAGTATTAAAGCTATATTTTGCTAAAAATACAATAAAACTATTATCAGACACAAATACAACATAACTCACAGAATTCCTGCTAAATCTAAAAGATAAAACTGAGTTAATAAATAAAAATTAAGATGATCAGAGGGACAGAGGGAGAGAAAAAAAGTTAAGCTCCATGCACACTGGGCTTAAAATACTCCAGTTCACTTGGCAGAAAAAAATGCTCATATAGAGCATTTTTTGTACAAAGTTTAGATGAGTTTAGGAGAACCAGAAGGTTTTTTTTCCCTGTCACTTAAACGTTGAGCTTAAAATATGCCTGTAATCGTCCTAATGTGTATGGACACCTAGGATAACATTGAGCTGCTTCTACAGGCAAAACCCTAAACTCCTGTAGAAACAGCAATTTTTTTAAGCCAGTGAGCATGGAGCCTAAGTTAGAGATAACAAACTCCAGTGCTGAGATGAGGGGGGCCCACACAAGGAGGGGGATTAGTGAGGGACGACTGTCTCTTTCTTAGCAGATAAAAGCTTGTAGCAAGGGAGAGGGAAGGAGAGCGACTTTTATCTGCTGGAGGTAAAGAGACACAATTGTCATCTGTCACTAATCCCCCTGTGTGGGCCCCCCTGTGTGCTCCGGGCCCAGTACACCAGGTCTAGTTGTACCCCTATCAGCGACCCTGGGTGGACCTAATCAGACAGCCTGTGTGAAAGGGGCCAAAATATGGGCGTGTATGTATTTCAACTATGTATTAAAGCAAAACTAAGCCCTCCTATCTTTTACAGACAAGGAAGTTGGCATCTTCGCCAGTGGCGGCTGGTGAAGTTTTAGGATGGGGCCAGGCCCCGCTCTTCCTTTTTGTCCCCTCCTACATCTAATAAGCCCCCCCATAGAATACACCCACTCTGTCCCCTGTATTCCACATATTGTGTCAGGAGTACACAGCTCAGCATCACAGGACACAGTATACAGCTCAGCATCACAGGACACAGTATACAGCCCCAGCATCACAGGACACAGTATACAGCTTATCATCAAAGGACACAGTATACAGAGCAGCATCACAGGACACAGTATACAGCTCAGCATCACAGGACAAAGTATACAGCTCAGCATCACAGGACACAGTATACAGCTCAACATCACAGGACACAGTATACAGCTCAGCATCACAGGACACAGTATACAGCTCAGTATCACAGGACACAGTATACAGCTCAGTATTACAGGACACAGTATACAGCTCAGCATCACATGACACAGTATACAGCTCAGCATCACAAGTGGGGTATATAGCAGCCAGTATCACAGGTGGGGTAAATTGCAGCAAATAACACAGGTGGGGCAAATTGCAGCCAATATCACAGGTGGGGTAAATTGCAGCCAATAACACAGGTGTGGGCACTTTGCAGCCAATATATCACGTGGGGCACTTTGCAGCCAGTTTCACAGATGGGGGCACTTTGCAGCCAGTATCACAGGTGGGGGCACTTTTGCAGCCAATATTACAGGTGGGGGCATTTTGCAGGCAATATCACAGGTTGGGGCACTTTGCGGCCAGTATCACAGGTGGGGGCACTTTGCAGCCAATACCACAGGTGGGGGCAGTTTGCAGCCAGTATCACAGGTGGGGGCACTTCGCAGGCAGTATCACAGTTGGGTTACTTTGCAGCCAGTATCCCATTTGGGGCACTTTGCAGGCAGTATCACAGGTGGGGGCACTTTGCAGCCAGTATCACAGGTGGGGGCACTTTGCAGCCAATACCACAGGTGGGGGCAGTTTGCAGCCAGTGTCACAGGTGGGGGCACTTCGCAGGCAGTATCACAGTTGGGGTACTTTGCAGCCAGTATCACAGGTGGGGGCACTTTGCAGGCAGTATCACAGGTGGGGGCACTTTGCAGCCAGTATCACAGGTGGAGGCACTTTGCAGGCAGTATCACAGGTGGGGTACATTGCAGAGACCCCCCCCCCAAAGTCGGGACAAGTCCCGCACTTACCCCATCCAATAGGCAGGCAGGTAGGAGTATTGCAGAGTTTGGGATATGAACAAGCAGGCTGTCAGTCTGCAGAGATTGCCATGCGGAGAGCGGCTATCCCCATCAGCTCGTCGGTCACCGGTCAGGGTCTCAGTGGGAGCAGAAGTCACATCCGCCGCCAGAGTGACCCGCCCACAGCATCCAATCACACTGAACCGCAGGCTCAGGGCAGCCAATCAGACTATGTGTGTGTGCGTGTTCAATGCACACACATAGTCTTTAATGGCTGACCAATAGGCTCACTACTTGGCTGTCAGGTGACAGCCAAGGAGCCGAAAAAAAAAGAAAGTCAATGTAGCGGCGCCTCCTGTAGGGGCCGGGCTGACCTTTTTTTAAAATTTTAGCCAGCAGGGATGTGGCGCCCAAGCGCCCCTTATACACCAGCCACCCCTGATCTTCGCCTCTGTCTGATCTGCAATTGCCTGGTGCTGCATATTTCATCAGTTATGACCCCAGCCATTTGATGGCTTGACAGTTCAATTCAGATCAAAAGCAACTTAGCACTGACCTGCCTTTGAGGGTAAGGAACCTGTTTTTTCTCTGCCACAGTTAGATTACACTTACAGGTCTTGCCCCCACCCCCAACCTGTGATTGGACAGTAAAATGGGAAGCAGCGGGCTGATGAGCTCAACTCTCTGCCACTCTTCTCTTTCCTCCTATCAGCATGTTCCTTGTTAGCCCATGAGCACTGCAACACAACTGACTGGCTCCTTGTGCTTCTTCTTCCTCTCCCACTGTGAGCTTTGCTTTAAAGGAATTGCAGGAGGCTGATACCAAGTCAGATTCAGGCACTTACAATGCTTGTGCCCTGTTCACACTGCAGCACAACTGGGGGCTTAGATGTAGTGAGGTGCAATAAAATTCAGACTTGCTGCATTTTATCAGAGAAAACACTACATGTACAGCAGTGCAAAGCACCGCATTGCTGTGCAGTGACACAAATAGAGTGTCACTTTTTTGTGTATTAAAAATAAAGTTTGGACAAAAAAAGAAAAAAAGTAAAATGCATATCAAATTGCCACCTACAGCCAGTTTACTGCAACCGGAATAGTGTGCTGCCCCCACACTTAACCTGTGTGGTTTAGTGTGTGGTCGGTGTGAACTGGCCCTTATAATATTGTTTTTTCACAGTATCTTCATAGCACAGCAAATTACAAAGTATTGCTTTGACATACAAATTTAGATTTTTTTATGTTTACATGATTTCCAACAATATGCTTGTGTCCCTGTTTAAAGTGGTGCTAAATAGGGATGGGCCCAAATAACCCCCTGTTCAGTTAGAACCAGAACTTTCAAACATCAGGAAATTTCGGAACCAAATAAAAAAAAACCCATTGAAGTCTATTGGACCCGAACTTGAAAAATCAAAAGTTCCAAATTTGAAGGCTTATAAGCAAGTAATTGGGCATACAATGGTTATGGGGGTCCAGGTACTGCCCGGGGGGACATGTATCAATGAAAAAAAGTTTGTAAAAACAGTAATTTTAAAACGAGCAGTGATTTATTGATGCTTAAATTGAAAGCATAAAAATTAAAAATTCCTTTCAGTATAGTGCCTGGGGGGTCCCCTTAGTTTACCTGTAAAGTGGCACATCTGTACTGTGTATAGAATCTGCTGCAGCAACAATTTTACATTTATAAAGCCAAAAAAATGAAATTTTCCCTGCAAGCTTCCTTTATTTTTTAATCAACGGCTTGGGGAGCCAGTCTGTATGATGAGGCCACAATGTAGTGCACTGTGAACAAGATTAGAATTTTTTTGGATAAATTATGGTGTCTCTTCCACACACTTTGGATAGAATTAATGGGTGCGGAAAAATTGGTCTTTGGGTGTCAGTGGCGCCTTCACACCGTAACCCTATAAGAGGTACTCTTGATGAAGACAAGAATTGGCCTTGCTGTCAAAAATTGCAATGATATGCACCTGTAAAACAGGTGGGGAAAAATTGGTCTTTGGGTGTCGGTGGCACCTTTACACCGTAACCCTATTGAGGTACTCTTGACGAAAGCAAAAATTGGCCTTGTTGTGAAAAAATTAAATTTGCTGCAGCTGTCAAACAGGTGCTGAAAAATTGCTTTTTGAGTGTCGGGGGTGCCTTCACACCGTAACCCTATAGAGGTACTCTTAATGAAAGTAATTGACCTTGTTTTCAAAAACAGGTGCAGAAAAATTGGTCTTTGGGTGTTAATTGTGCCCATGAAACCTAAACCAAAAACATTCTTAAAGATGAAATGAACACCCACAATGCTAGGCAGCCTAGAAGTCCTTCAGAGATTCCACATCCCAAAAACACTTAATCGGTGACATCGGCATCAGAGGCTTCATAGCTGCTGGTAATCCACGACTGATTCATTTTGATAAAAGTCAGACGGTCCACGGAGTCTGTAGACAGATGCATTCTATGATCAGTAACAAAACCTCCAGCAGCACTGAATGCCATTCAGAAAGCACGCTTGATGAAGGGCAGCCTAGCAGCTCAATAGCATACTGAGCAAGTTCTGGCCAGTGATCTATTCTTATGACCCATTAAGTCAGTGGATAGTCAACTGGAAAGCTCTTCATCTCTGTTTTTGCCCCTAGAAAATCGTCCCCCATATCATGCAGACACCACCGATAGGATTTGGAAGCTGACAGCCCTGGGCGGCGAGAACTAAAAAAATGGAGAAATGCATCACTTAGGCGGCCGCCTTCTCCACCACTCCTATCTTGACCAAAAGAAGCCTCAAAACGATGTTTTCCATGACACTGTAACCTACCAGAGTCACTAAAAGTGTTTGTTAAACTCCTCTTTAAGGTGTCCTCAAGAGATTTCACCTTATGCACTCTCTGTAGGGACAGGATGAGTTCTGACATTTTACCCTTATAACGGTGGTTAAGAAGGGTAGTGATCCTTCTCCTTTATGCATCGTATTCTTGGGTCCTTTCGCAGGCTTTGAAGCATGAGGGAGCCCATGCACCTGCAAATTTGCGGAGGCATGAGAAGGAGACTCCTCGTGGTCACTGAGGATTACAGTATCTGGAACTGCCTCCTCCCAGCCACATACTACTCCCAAGGGTTCCGGGGATGGAAAACCATTGCTTACTGTTTGATGTATGTGTTCCTCTGCTTCAATGCCTCTGAAGCTGCCAGAATCCTGCTCCTCCTCTCTCCTCTTGTGTGTTCTGTGGCATAAGAATGATGGTGTCTTGAGAGGAAATTAAGTTCTCCTCTTCCTCCCGCTGCTCGGCCTCCAGTGCCCTGTCCATAATGCCATGCAGAGTTGGTCCAGCAGAAACACAACAGGGATTGTATCACTGGTGCATGCATTGTCACGGCTCACTGGCCTTGTTGCCTCCTCAAATGGTGACAGTGCAGTGCATGCATCCTTTATGAGCTGCCATTGGCGTGGGGAAAAAAAGCCGGCCTGAGCCTGTCGTCGTGCCATACTCACACAGGTACTCGATGACGGCCTTCTGCTGCATGTGCAGCCGCTGCAGCATTGCCAAAGTGGAGTTCCACCTGGTGGACATGTCACAAATCAGGCGGTTTATGGGCAGGTGGAATTCCCACTGAAATTCAGCCAACCGAGCACTGGCTGTGTATGACTGCCTGAAATGGCGACAGACTCTCCTGGTCTGCTTTAGCAGATCTCCCAACCCTGGGTACCTATGTAGGAAATGCTGCACCAACCAATTGAGGACATGTGCCAGGCATGGCGCATGTGTCAACTTTCTCTGTTTAAGGACGGACAGGAGGCTTGTGCCATTATCGCACACCACCATTCCTGCCTCCAGGTGGCGTGGCGTGAACCACCCTGGCCCTGTCCCTGCCAAGCTGCAAGAATCTTTGCTCCAGTGTGGTTCCTGTCCCCTAGACCAGTGTTTCCCAACCCAGTCCTCAAGGCACACCAACAGGTCATGTTTTCAGGATTTCCCTCAGATGAAACAGCTGTGGTAATTACTAAGGCAGTGAAACTGATTAAATCACCTGTGCAAAATAATGGAAATCCTGAAGACATGACCTGTTGGTGTGCCTTGAGGACTGGGTTGGGAAACACTGCCCTAGACACACCAGCTGAAGCACTGCATGGCACCTATTAGTCTGACTCATTGAATAGCCCCTTGAATGCTTAGGGGGTACTTGAGGTTCATAGGACAATTCAGCAGAGGAGGGCATGGAGGAGGAGGAGGAGAGGGTAGAGCTGACATATCTTGCATCATCACCAGCTGTATGGAGATGTGGGGGCACAACCAGCTGCAGCACCGAGCCCTGTCCTGCATCTTTCTGAGTTGCAAGCAGAGTTATCCAGTGTGCTGTGAACTAAATATATTGTCCCTGCCCATGCTTGCTGCACCACGTGTCAGCAGTAACGTGGACTTTGTGGCTGACTGCCTTGCCCAACGATGCCACAACATTGCCTTCCACGTGATGGTAGAGAGATGGAATGGTTTTACATGAAAAGAAATAGCGACTGGGAACTTGCCATTGTGGTACAGTACATTCTGCATACTCACGGAAGGGGGCAGAATCCACCAGGCAGAAAGGCAGAAGTTGGAAAGCCAGCAACTTTGACAAGATTGCATTCAGACGCTGGGCATGTGGGTGGCAAGGACTGTATTTTTTTTCCGCTGCAGCAGATGGGAAAGAGAAATTTGCCAGCTATAGTCTGCAGCTGGTGGTGTGCTGCTGGCAGATGTGCTGCAAGGACCTGGGACACCCTGCGCTATACCAGCATCCCTATCAGAGGAGGCTGCTGAGAGGTCATGAGGATTAGCAGGGGCAGACTGTGGTGAGAAAGGAGGAGGAGGGACAGATCTGTGCTTTTTTTGTGTGGCTTTTAGGTGCTCTTGCCAATGGGCTGAGTTGTGGGAGGTTAAATGCCTTATCAAACATGTGGTACCCAAATGGCTGGTGTTTTTGCCATGTTTGATGTGCTTGAGACAAACTTTGCAAACAGCAACAGTGCATTCAGCTGTACATGTACTAAAAAAGCCCAGACAGCTGAGCTGTGGGAAGTGGGCCAGGAGATAACAGCTCCACAATGTGATGGAATGGGTGGCTGCTCTCTTGTCTTCCATGATGGCTGCCTCATTGGGGTTATCTCTCACCCTCACTTTCCTCCTCTGCTCTATCTAGCACCCAAGTTGCGTCAGTGACTTCACCATCATCATCACCTCCATCCTCATTACCACTGGAGACAACTTGGCAATACACTGCGGCTGGGGGAACATGACTGCCAGTTTGTGTACCAGTGTTCTCCCCTCTCTGTAGGCTCATGTTCCTGCCTTCCTCAACCTCAGAACCAACATCTGAAATAATGGCTGTGCATCATCAAGGAGAAAGTGGCTGACACTGTGTTAAAAAAACTCAGCTTACTCCTCCATGCCTGATGCTGGGGCTATGGCAGGAATAGCTGTGGACAAGGAAGCAGGTTTAGCCACTCTGGCAGCTGCAGGGGACTGTGTACTAGTCTCTGCTTGGGTGACGGAGGATGTGGATGGTTTAGTAAGCCAGTCTACCGTCTCCTCTGTGTGCTGTGGCTGGATAGCATGGGCAACATCACTAAACAGAGGAAATGACGCCCTGCCTAAGGACTGACCATGGCCCTCTTTGCGTGTGGACAAATATGCTGCTGGACCCCTTACAATATATGGGAACATCTGCCTCTCCTTGCAGTTCTCCCAGACATGATGGGGGTGGGTGTGCTTATTAACCAAATGTAATAAAGATGAGTAAATGTGTGCATGGATGCACTTTAATCAATGGAAAGTGATGTTTGCTGCACTTTAATTTGAGTACTCACTACATAGACACACTCCACGGATACACTACAATATACTGCTATAGACTGCGTCAAATGTGCAGTAATGCACAGAACTATGGCATTAAATTTACAGTAACGCAATGAAATATATGGTGTTAAACTTGCAGTAACGCAATGAAACATATGGATGTTAAACGTGCAGTAACGCACAGAACTATATGGCATTAAACTTGCAGTAACGTAATGAAATATATGGCGTTAAACTTGCAGTAACACACAGAACTATATGGCATTAAACTTGCGGTAGCGCAATGAAATATATGGCGTTAAACTTGCAGTAAGGTAATGAAATATATGGCTGTAACGTGCAGTAACGCACAGAACTATATGGCATTAAACTTGCAGTAACGTAATGAAATATATGGCGTTAAACTTGCAGTAATGCAGTGAAATATATGGCATTAAATTTGCAGTAACACAGAAAACTATATGGCGTTAAACCTGCAGTAATGCAATGAAATATATGGTGTTAAACTTACAGTAACGCACAGAACTATATGGCGTTAAACTTGCAGTAATGTAATGAACTACATGCCGTTAAACTTGCAGTAATGCAATGAAATGTATGGCATTAAACTTGCAGTAACGCACACAGAACTATATGGCGTTAAACTTGCAGTAACGTAATGAAATATATGGCGTTAAACTTGCAGTAATGCAGTGAAATATATGGCATTAAACTTGCAGTAACACAGAAAACTATATGGCGTTAAACCTGCAGTAATGCAATGAAATATATGGTGTTAAACTTACAGTAACGCACAGAACTATATGGCGTTAAACTTGCAGTAATGTAATGAACTACATGCCGTTAAACTTGCAGTAATGCAATGAAATGTATGGCATTAAACTTGCAGTAACGCACACAGAACTATATGGCGTTAAACTTGCAGTAACGCAGTGAGATATATGGTGTTAAACTTGCAGTAATACAATGAAATATATGGCGTTAAGCTTGCAGTAACAAACAAAACTATATGGCGTTAAACTTGCAGTAACGCAATGAAATATATGGCGTTAAACTTGCAGTAGCGCAATGAAATATATGGCATTAAACTGGCAGTAACGCACAGAACTATATGGCATTAATCTTGCAGTTACGCACAAAACGATATGGCGTTAAACTTGCAGTAGCGCAATTAAATATATGGTGTTAAACTTGCAGTAACGCACA
>BLSH010358031.1:65910-78849 GCA_018402905.1 Glandirana rugosa
CAATGACGTTCAAATTGCGGTATATCAAAACAAACAATGACGTTCGAATTGCGGTATATAAAGCAGTAACGCAGTGAGATATATGGTGTTAAACTTGCAGTAATACAATGAAATATATGGCGTTAAGCTTGCAGTAACAAACAAAACTATATGGCGTTAAACTTGCAGTAACGCAATGAAATATATGGCGTTAAACTTGCAGTAGCGCAATGAAATATATGGCATTAAACTGGCAGTAACGCACAGAACTATATGGCATTAATCTTGCAGTTACGCACAAAACGATATGGCGTTAAACTTGCAGTAGCGCAATTAAATATATGGTGTTAAACTTGCAGTAACGCACAGAACTATATGGCGTTAAACTTGCAGTAACGCACAGAACTACATGGCGTTAAACTTGTAGTAACGCACAGAACTTTATGGCGTTAAACTTGCAGTAACGCACAGAACTATATGGCGTTAAACTTGCAGTAACACACAGAACTATATGGCGTTAACTTGCAGTAACGCATAGAACTACTGTATATAGTGTTAAACTTGCAGTAACGCAATTAAATACACAGTGTTAAACGGTCACTACACTGACACTATCTGAACTGTCCCCTAGCTGCACACTAATGCAAAGATGAATGGTGGTCAATACACTACAATCACACTATCTGAACTGTCCCTACTCTAGATACACACTAATGTAAAGATGAATGACTAGTCACTACACTACACTGACACTATCTGAACTCTTCCTAGCTGCACACTAATGTAAAGATGAATGGTCTTCACTACACTCACACTGACTACCCCTAGAGTGACACCAAACTAATATTCTACACTGACAATAGAATTACAATAGCACACTATAGCACACTAACTGTCTAGTAGCACTGAACACAGCCCTGTTCTAGCTCTCTCCACACCGATATCACACTGAAAATGGCCGCTATTGAAATAATACTTTTATAGTGTGGGGCGGGACTAAGAGCAATGAGCCCTGATTAAATACAGTCATCATGATAGTGTCCAATCATGGCTGTGATAGTGCTCTGTGCCCTGATTGGGTGAAGCTTTCACTGCTTCAGCCAATCAGGGCTTTCAATGCACTGTGCGGCGGCGCAGTGCATTGTGGTCGTCCGGCGGGCCGAACAAACGGTTGAACGCCTTGATAATTCGGTTGTTCGGCGAACAATGTTCATCCCGAACCATTCGCCCATCCCTGGTGCTAAAGGTAGAAGTATTTTTGTTACCTTAATGCATTCACTGCATTAAGGTAAAAAACAGCTCTGTGCAGCTCCCCAACCCAAGTCCCCCCTTACACTTACATTAGCCCAATCTTGATCCAGTGCTGTGCCTGAGAGCAGCGGCTCTGTCAGCTCTCTCTCTCCTCACTGGAGATAGAGACAGCAGTGGAAAGTGCAGATCATCCTCTTACTCTAACAACCCCTGCATCTAATACATTTGTAGACTTTTGTTTTTTTTTGGGAGTGGATTTTTTTTTTCATGTACCTACAATCACTTCCTGGGACATAACACACATCCTAGGAGGCTGCATGATCAGTCTGACTGCACTGCCATGAGTAGCAGCCATGGGGAGCAAGCTGTGAGACATCAGGAAGTCACAGCCAGCTTCCAAATCCAAGATAGAGTGTCATAGCGTGACAAAGAGTCCAGTGCTGGGATAACATAACTGGACTCCATGGACTGGTAAGTATCTGTTTCTTAAAAGTCAGTGGCTACAGCATTTGTAGCTGCTCATTTTTAACTTTATACAAATTGAGTAAAGCTCCTCTCTATTGCTCCTTTTTATCTACATCCACAAGCTGTACATCCATTCTGTATCTTATCTTCTTTCCTCTCTATTTAAGGATAAGTTTGATGATGCTCCATGCAGATGATTGCGTATACTATAGTAAGAGCTGCTGCCTCCACTGTGACACCTACATGCGTAGGGTCTTGAAAGCTCTGTGTTTATGTGCGTTTTAAAGTGCTGGTGTGCAATCCTCTCGATGTGTTCTTATCTAGTAAACTGTGTTACCTCAAAAAATAAGTGCTATAAAATCTGTATATGAAACAATTTCCTCCAATAAAATGGCATTGCTACTAAACAGTCCTCAGAATGAATAAGCATATGCAAACCATGAATCCTGGCCAAAAATCATTTTCAAGATCCAGAATAAGGTGTCAGGACTGCCTACATTCCACAAATGTACCTCCGCTTCTCCTTTGCTGCTGTGTTTTTGAGGATGAGTTGTAAATGGTCTGTTTTAGCATTCCTTCCCTTCTTGCTTTCCCTGCTATTGACTTACCATGTGGTTTACAATTTGGTATCCCATAGACACATACTATGCCAAGCAATAATAATAATATAATTTTTAACAGTGTGCATCCATGTCTTCAATAATCTTCCAATTTAGATATATTCACTAGTTTAATTAGGAAGGAAAACAAAATTGAATATAACTATTTTATGCTAGCTGTTGCTCATCCTAAAAATGCCCTTTAAATTTAATTAATTGCCTATTTTTGCACAAATAAAGTCTTTAAACAAAAAAAAAGATATCTATTAAGAATGTTGTGTTGTGTTAAGCAAAAAGCACAAGGGTATACTCTGCAAGCCACTCGAGGCATACTGTACAGCGTTACTAGGATTCCAAAAGACTTGGGGCACCGCTGGTCATACTTTCAATAAATATATAGGGCAAGCAATGCATCTGGGTCAATAATGGGGGTGGCCACAATGTTGATGTAGTATAGCTGTAGAAGACAATCCTAACAAAGAATGCCACATTTCTAGGTATAAGCAGATAAACACATAATTTAATGATCAAAAACCAAAGAAACTAAATATATAGACACACATACAACCTTTATATATAAGCCCTGAGAGGCCCTTTAGTACTAGGACCTGCAAGGATGCATAGGAGATGTAGTCCCCAGGCTGGCATGGCCCAGCAAGGGGAATACTGTGTGAGACTACAAGTCCCAGGAGGGGTAGTTGCTGAGGAAGGAGAGAGAACCGTGAAATTATGCACTGGGAGGACATTCTCACATAGAAAACAAATGGAGAAATAAAGGGGCTGGCTGAAGAGGCTGTGACTGCCAAAAGTGTACTGAGCTTCATCCAAGGGGACAATGGGAAAGTGTGTGTTGCATAAAGCTGCAGAAAAAAGGAAACAGGTTGTGTCTGGGTGACTTCAGGGTAAGAACTATATAGCTGGAGGAAAAGGGCCCCTGTATGCTGCACCATGGCAGGCTAGTTTGCCATAGAGCCTGCAAAACTGATCCCCCTGCTTTGTGCACCAGATGCTGCCTTTGCCACCCTGATTGGGTAAAATCACTGTTGCTGCACCTGGGTTTTGATGCTGAATGTGGGGGTTTACCTGCCCAGGGCCACAACCACCAATCTGCAGAAGCCCTTTGGCAGAAATCTCTCTGAGAGAAGCCATCCTGCTGTGAAATTATTAAGCAAGGCACTGCTGTTAAAGGTACAGGACACCCCAGGAATGGGAGGAACCTTTGTGTCTGACTCCACATTGCTGATAGGCCTTTGACCAAAGATCTTTGTTACATCTTCTGGTTCCGGTGCCTCATGTGAAAGGAGTGAGGAATGGCGGCTCCGAATCATCTGGCTTAGAAAATCGGCTCTCCACGCCCATGAACAGTCCGTGACTCCTGGTCCGTCTCTCACCCACACAGTGGCTCACTTGGATGGACAAATATTTGCTCCATGGCCCCTCTGGAGCGGCCACTACATCCAGTTCTGAGCCCTCCCTGCACGGCCTATCCACAGCCAATATGGCGGATGGAGCTGATGCATCTCTGCAAGCCCCGCAGACTCTGCATATAATATGGCCGTGGTACCAGCCCCCTCCGAGGGTCAGTATGCAGGCCTAGCCCAAGCAGTTACAGCACTGCTATCTCCTACTATCTCCTACTATTACAGCTGTGGTCGACAGGGCCATAGCTGCAGGAATTACACAGCTGAGGAAAGAGTTAGGGGACCACGCCAGTAGGCTCTCTGAAATAGAGCACTGCATGTCTGACCTGGAGGATGAGTTGCAAAGCTCCTTTACCAATGATCAACAATCTAAACAAGCCCAGCAATTCACCTTTGACAAACTGGACGACCTGGAGAATCGCTCCAGGCGCAATAACCTTTGGGTTATTGGTCTCCCAGAATCTTTTAATGCAGATTCACTGTCTGAGATTTGTGCCTCGTGCACTCCCCATGCCCTGGGGATCTCACGTCGAGACCCGTCATTGTATGCTTTCTGAACTATGCTGATAGGGTTAATATCTTAAAATCATTCAGAAACTCCAAATCATTACAACTTGAGAGATACAAACTGCTTCAATTCGCAGACTATTCCCAAGAGGTTTCCAGAAGATGCAAGTTTCAGACTATGAGCAGTACCTATAACAGGTAACAGTTCAGATGTGCTGACTATACAAAGAGTTCAATGAAAATATCACATACCCTGAGAAGGTCTGCTGGGACTTGTAGCTCCGTTCTAGATGAAGGTGGAGGTTGGCAGGAACTTGTGGTCCACTTGCTGCAGGGGAAACAGGAGGTTGACTGGAACTTGTGGTCCACTTGCTGCAGGTGAAACAGGAGGTTGGCTGGAACTTGTGGTCCACTTGCTGCAGGTGAAACAGGAGGTTGGCTGGAAGCCAAGTAGTAATGCTGAGGATGGCACTATAGTGCAAACAGGTAAAGCGTAGTCAAGGCAAGCTGGGTCATACATGGGTAGATCAGACTCCAAACAGTACTGAATCAGAAGCGCGCAAAGCAGGGTCAAACTAACCGGGTCATACACAAAATATACAGAGCAGATATAAGCTGGTTAGCAGTTAGCACACCATGTAACAAAACTCTATCATGAGCATTATTGTGGAAAACAAACATTTCTCAGCTTTTATTTACATTTGAGCAAAAAGTGTCCAGTCCAAAATTATTCATACCCTTCTCAATAATCAATAGAAAAGCCTTTATTGGCTATTACAGCAATCAAACGCTTCCTATAATTGCAGTCCAGCTTTTGGCATGTCTCACAGGTATTTTTGCCAATTCATCTTTAGCAATGAGCTCCAAATCTTTCAGGTTGGGCTACTCCAAAACGTTAATGTTGTTGTCTGCTAACCATTTCTTCACCACTTTTGCTGTGTGTTTTGGGTCATTGTCATGCTGAAATGTCCACTGGTGCCCAAGGCCAAGTTTCTCTGCAGACTGCCTGATGTTGTCGTTGAGAATCCTCATGTATTGCTCTTTTTTCATGGTGCCGTTTACTGTGATTAGGTTCCCTGATCCATTGGCTGAAAAACACCCCCAAAGCATTAGGTTCCCACCACCATGTTTGACAGTGGGGATGGTGTTCTTTGGGTTGAAGGCTTCTCCTTTTTTATGCCAAATGAAGGAAACATCATTGTGACCAAACAATTAAATTTTTGTTTCATCTGACCATAACACAGAAGACCAGAAGTCTTCTTCTTTGTCCAGATGAGCTTTTGCAAAGTCCAAGCGAGCTTTTGTGTGCCTTATCTGAAGAATTGGCGTCCTCCTTGGTCTGCATCCGTGGAACCCAGCAGTGTGCAGTGTCCGTTGGATTGTCTGCCTTGAGACATTGCCACCAGCAGAGCCCAGATTCACCAGGATGGCCTTGGTGGTGATCCTTGGATTCTTTTTCACCTCTCTAACTATCCTCCTGGCCAGCACAGGTGTCACTTTTGTCTTCCGACCACGTCCTCTGAGATTTTCCACAGTGCGGAACATGTTGTATTTTTTAATAATACTTTGCACTGTAGCCACTGGAACTTAGAATTTAGAAATGGCCTTGTAGCCCTTTCCTGACTTGTGAGCAGCCACAATGCGCAGCCGCAGGTCCTCACTGAGCTCCTTTGTCTTAGCCATGACTGTCCACAAACCAACTGCAGAGAGCTGCTGTTTTTCACCTGTTGAGTTGATTAAAACAGCTGTTCCCAATTAATAAGGGTAATTAGGATGCTTTAGAACAGCTTGGACTATTTGTAATGGTATAGAACTTTTGATTTTCCCACAGACTGTGACAGTTTGTGAAGGGTATGAATAATTTTGGACTGGACACTTTTTGCTCAAATGTAAATAAAAGCGGAAAATTTTTTTTTTCCCACAATAATGCCTCTTGTACATCGTCTTATTATCTTTTGGGAGACACCTATGTCATTTCCCGTCAAAAAATTGCTTGCTGGTTGAATAAAAGTAACTTTAAGTCAAAATTTGCCAGGGGTATGAATAATTATGGGCAGCACTGTATATGCTCCAAATTCCCCCTCTAAACAATCCTTTCAAAACCTTATCTCTAATATAGCACCATACCTTCATCTACCCCTACTAATAGCGGCAGACTTCAACACAGCTGCTGACTCACGGGAAGATAGGCTAGCGGATTCCCATCTCAATGCCCTGAACCCCTGTAGCACCCCCTCTCATCTGACGCAATTTTCTGACGGTCTCCAATTAACAGATATCTGGAGATTGCCGCACCCCGAGGGAAGAGAATACACCTTCTTCTCGGCCCCTCACAAATCACTTTCCAGAATAGATTACACCTTTCTGAACCCCCTCCTTCTCGAACACGCATCTGAACCTTACATTCACGACAGCCATTTCGGACCACGCACCAATATCTGTCAAGGTAACAGGACTAGTACCCCAGAACCCCTTAAGAATTTGGAGATTCCCCACATACCTAGCTCACGCCCAAACACTTAAACAGATCATTAGCGACACTTGGGTAGCCCACACGTCTACCAATTCTGAACATATTGACAACCCCAACCTATTCTGGGAGACCAGGAAAGCAGTCCTATGGGGCAGGATTCTCTCCTATGCCTCTGGTTACAAAAAGAAAAACCACAAAGAATATAACGAGGTGAGTAAAGCTTTATGCGTGGCACAAGCCAATCTTGCCCAAAACAGCTCTCAAACTCTCCGGAAAGCTTGGCGAAAAGCAAAGGACATTTTCGATCTGTGGGCAGGAGCCCAGGAAAGAATCCACCAGTCCCTACAAGACCTCAGATACCACAAATACGGCAATAAACCAGGGAAACTCCTTGCATGTATGTGCAAAGGTCCACACACCCCCATTCATATTGCTGCCCTAAGAGACAAAACCGGTAACATTATTACCTCCCCAAAGCAGATAAATCTCATTCTAGAGGAATCTTATGCCTCGCTCTATGAACAGGACTCCATTGGCGAGTGGAGAGCCACTTCTTTCTTGGATAAGATCCTACTCTCCACCATTAATGACTCTCTTCTGACCTAGCTAAATGCCCCAATATCTCTTGAAGAAATATCATGCACAATTAATTCACTATCCCCAGGCAGGGCACTAGGCTCTGGCGGGTTCACTTCTGACTTTTACAAATTGTCTCTTAACACTGTAGCCCCATGCTTCAAACAGTTTATCAAAAGATATTGGATGGGAATCAATACCTACCCACAGGCCATCAAGCCCACATTAAGTTTATACCCAAGAAAGGCAAAGATCACACCGACCCTGGCTCCTATAATCCAATATCCCTGTTGAACCTAGACTCCAAACTTTTATCCTAAATTATGGCAAACAGACTAGCTCCCATTATGCCATCCCTCCTACACTGTCACGTACCTGGTGGTAGAGTCTGACTTATGCAGAGGGCAACCGCTCTTATGACCCTGGTTCCAGAACCCCTGGTAGAGCAGGGTAGTAGTGAATAGTGAGACAGGCTGGGTCGGTAACATGCAGGCAAGGCGGTACAGAAGGAGCAAGCAGACGGGTGGTCGGGTGCAAGCAGGTTCGGTAATGGCAGACAACTGAAGTACCAAGGGGTCAGGCAGAAGGATGGTCATGGGCAAGCCGGGGTTCGGTGCAGGCAGAGTTCAAGCAGGTATAGGTCAAGTCGGGTCACAGGTAAACAGGAATTCTTCAGAACAGATCGCTATGGAACACGGGAACGCTGTCGAATGGACAGCACCAATTGCAGGGTGCTGTCAGCTTAAATGTCCGTTTGGGAGCACATGCTGGCGCATACGCGCGCGCACCCTCACACGCAGGCAAATGCGCGCTAACGCTATGTGCGCTCACGCACAGGTCTCCTGGCCCAAATTCCAGGGGCAAAGGTGGTCTCCTGACATTGCCCCCCCAAGGGGCAGCCTGCGGATGCCCATACGGGCTCTTAGCTCTGGGTGTCTTCTCCAAAAAGATTCAACAAGTTCTTCAGCATGGATGTGGTCCTCATAGGCCCGTACCCCTTTCACTTGACCAGGAACTGGGTGGACCCACCCCTTTTCTTGCAACCAAGGATGGCTTCCACTTTGAATTCTTCCTTGCCATCCACAAGAATTGGCTCTGGTGGGGCCAACTTCTGACCCGGGAAGGGGTCCTGGGTTACGTGTTTTAACAAGGTGACATGGAATACCGGGTGGACTTGCAGGGAAGGATGAAGGTCCAGCTCGTATGCCACCCTGTTGATCTTCCTTCACAGGGAAGGGCCCGATGAACCTTGGGCCCAACTTCCTGGAAGGGCATGACAGCGTCAAGTTCTTGGTGGCCAACCACACTCTGTTTTGCCCGGTTGCAGGTCCAATTCCCGCGTCTTCCTTTACTGAATGCCCTCTTGTTTCACTCCTGCATCTGAGCCAGAGTTTCCTTTAGCAGTTTGTTATTCTTTGTCAAGAATTCTGCAGTCTTCTGTATGGTAGGTACAATACTTTTCGGGACTAGGTTTGGTATGAACGTAGGATGATAACCCAGGTTCACCCAGAACGGGGACTGCTTGGTGGCTGAATGTATGGTGTTATTGTATGCAAATTCAGCCATAGGTAGCAGCGAGACCCAATCATCTTGAGCGAAAGACAAGTGGCATCGGATATATTGTTCATTGGGGTGATAGGCAGAAGAGAATGCCAGTTTGATCTTTAGTGTAGAACACAAGGTTTTCCTGACCCGGGAGGTGAACTGCACCCCATGATCCGAGACAATGTTAACAGGAAGCCCATGAAGTTGGACCTCTTCTTTGATAAATGTCTCTGCCGTTTTGGCTGGGGTGGGGGTGCCTTTCATCGGGATGAAGTGGGCCATTTTAGTAAGGCGATCCACAATTACAAAGATGGAATTAAATCCTCCAGATGGGGGTAACTCCACTGTAAAATCCATTGATATGTGGGACCATGAGCGTTCAGGAATGGGGAGCAGGTTCAACAAACCCCACGCTTTAGCCTGGCTGGTCTTGTGTTGGGCACAGACTGGACAGGCGCTGACGTACTTCTGACAGTCCTCGTCAGTGGAAGGCCACCAAAAGGAGCGCGATAGCAGCTCCGCAGTATTGCGACCTCCAAAGTGCCTGGCCAATTGGTGGTCATGGCAGAGTTCCAGGACTGCTAGACATTGCTCTTCCGGGATGTAGAGCTTGTCATGCAACCACCACAGCCCATCCTTCATTGCTAGTCTGGGGTCAGGAGACATGGTTGATCTGGCCAGGGATTGTTTAATCCGAGACAGCAGATCTTCCTGCATTAAAGAAGCTCTGGGATGGGAGTATGGTATTCGGTGGCGTGGAGTCTTCAGGCTCGCTGAACATTCTAGACAGAGCATCCAGCTTTACATTCTTCGACCCGGTCCGGTAAGTAATGTGCAACTGAAAGCGGGAGAAAAATAGAGCCCATCGTGCCTGGCGTGGCTTCAGCCTTTTAGCTGTGCGCAGGTACTCTAAGTTTTTATGGTCGGTGAAGACCATGACAGGATGTAGAGCTCCCCCCAGCAGATACCGCCATTCCTCCAGGGCGGACTTGACCGCCAGAAGTTCCTGGTCCCCCACATCGTAATTTTTCTCTGCTGCCATAAGCTTGTGGGAGAAAAAGGCGATGGGGTGTAGGGAGGGCTTTGGCCCTTGTCTCTGGGATAGAACTGCTCCCACTGCAGTCTCCGAAGCATCCACCTCCAGGATGTAAAGCAGGGCTGAATCCGGATGCTTTAGAACAGGTGCGGTAGTAAATAGTTCCTTGAGCTTCAGAAAGGCCATCTGGGCCTCGGGAGACCAGTGGCAGTGGAAGCCTTGCTTAGTGAGTTGGGTAATGGGTGAGATGACAGCAGAAAACCTCTTAATAACTTCCTGTAGAAATTGGCGACGCATACAAACTGTCGGACCCCTTTCCTGTCAACGGGAGCTGGCCAATCCAAGATTGCGGAGACCTTTTGTGGGTCCATGGTGACTCCGGTGACTGAAATATAGAAGCCCAAGAACGTGATGCTGGAGCACTCAAAGGGACACGTTTCAGCCTTAGCATAGAGTCCATGCTGATGCACGCATTGTAAGACGCACCCAACATGCCTGCGGTGTTCCTCCAGAGAGGCTGAAAAGATGAGGATGTCATTGAGGTAAATGATGATGAATTGATCCAGGTAGTCACGGAACGCATTATTCACCAGGTGCTGGAACGTGGCTGGAGCATTACAGAGCCCGAAGGGCATCACTAGGTATTCATAGTGACCAAAGCGTGTCCGGAAAGCGGTCTTCCATTCATCACCCTCTCGGATGCGAATGAGGTTATAGGCTCCACGAAGATCCAATTTGGTGAATACAGCAGCTGTTCCAAATCTTTGAAATAGTTCAGGGACCAATGGTAAGGGATATCGTTTTTTAACCGTAATCTTATCAAGGTCCCTATAGTCTATGCAGGGACTGAGAGAGTGGTCCTTCTTCTCCACAAAGAATATTCCAGGCCCTGCAGGTGATGTGGAGGACTGAATGAAACCTTTTTTAAGGTTGTCATCAAGATAAGCCTTGAGGGCTTTCAGTTCCAACTCAGAGGGCGGGTAGATTCGGCCGAAAGGTACTTCTGCCCCGGGTAGCAGTTCTATAGGGCAGTCTGAAGACCTATGAGGTAGAAGTTCATCTGCCCCTTTCTTGCTGAACACATCCATGAACTTGTGGCAGACGGATGGAACAGCGAGGCGGGTTTCCGGATCAGAGTCAGAGTTCAGATAGAGCACAAAAGGAGGAGATTCCGGAGCCGGCGGTAGGCAGTTACGTTGGCAATAAGAGGAGGAAAACTGAACTTCTCCAGTGGACCAATCAACGGTGGGGCAGTGTGCCCTGAGCCATGGCAGACCCAGAATGACCGGGAAGAGAGGGGACGCAATGGCGTCCAACAACAGGTGTTCCGAATGGCCGCTCGGCTTGTCCGAGCAAGAAGAGGGACAGTTTCATGGGTGACTGCTCCAGATTTAATGGTGGACCCGTCAGCTAAGCGGATAGCCATCCGATGGGTCTTAGGTTTGAGGGGAATTTGATGTTGAGCTGCAAAGGCCAAGTCGACAAAGCAGCTGCAGGCTCCAGAGCCCAAGATGGCTGGGACTTGGATATTCCCATCAGGGAGCTGAAGATGAAGGAGAAGAACAAGGTGGTTAGAGAAATTAGGTAAGGATAAGAGTCCTCCTGTGGTAGCATGGGGACCCTTCCCACACTTGACCAGACAGGACCTGACAAGATGTCCGGGGCCTCCGCAGTAGAGGCAGAGATTATGGGTCAGGCATCTGTGTCTCTTTTCAGAAGAGAATGAGGGACGTAGAGGTTCTGGCAGGTCTTGTGGAGCTGGTCCCGAGTAGCTGGGCACTCCGGGTATCATCCGGGCAGGTCGTGCAGATCCTGCAGCTTCTTCAGCTCTACATTCCCGCAGACTTCGGTCAACCTGGATGGCCAGGTTGATCAGGGTATCCAGAGTCCAGGGAGCACCCACACGGGCCAGCTCGTCTTTGAGCGGCTCCAAGAGCCCCAGCCTGAACTGATGACAGAGCGCTGCATCATTCCAGGCCGTGTCTGCGCTCCAGTGCTGAAACTCCGCTACGTAATCTTCCGCCGTACGGCGCCCTTGCTGGAGCGCGTGGAGAGCAGCCTCTGCAGTGGCAGCTTGATGGGGATCCTCGTACATCTGGGCCATGGACTGAAAGAAAAGGACGAGGTTAGTGGTTTAGGTTCCAGCAGCCAGTGGGCCCATGCTTGGGGTCCATCTAGTAGAAGCGAGATGACCAATCCCACCTTGGTGGCTTCCAGAGAGAAGGTGCGGGGTTGCAGGAAGAAATATAACTCGCATGCATTGCGAAAGGCTTGAAACTTCCGGCGGTCCCCTGTGAATCACTCAGGAAAAGGTACCTCGGGTTCTATAGGCAAGGTGACAGTGGTGTGGGCAGCCGGTTGGCTGGCACTGGGTGGAGCTGACAAGGTGAGTTCCAGTACTCTACTTGTAAGTCCTTCACCACTTGGGTGAGTCCAGCTAGGTGCACACTTAGATCCTCCATCGGAGAGGGCCCCTGCACAGACTTGGAATGGCTGTCCGTTACTGTCACGTGCCTGGTGGTAGAGTCTGTCTTATGCAGAGGGCAACCTCTCTTACGGCCCTGGTTCCAGAACCCCTGGTAGAGCAGACAGGGAGTTCTAGAACGCAGGGGGGCACGAGGGCTGGATTGGACACAGGTGGTCCAGTTCTGGAGACCACACTTACAAAAAGAGATTGATAAGATAGAACGCGTTCAGAGACGGGTAACAAAAATGGTGAAAGGTCTGGGGGATAAAACATGTCAAGAGCGACTTCAGGAACTTAATATGTACAGTCTGGAGGAAAGAAGGGAGAGGGGAGACATGATTGAAACCTTTAAATACATCAAGGGGGTGAATAAGGTTCAGGAGGGCAGTCTTTTCAATTTGAAACCAAAATCAAGAACACGGGGACATGACCTCAAACTAACTGGGGGGAAGTTCAAAACTAATCTTAGAAAGTATTATTTTACTGAAAGGGTGGTTGATGACTGGAATAAACTACCAACAGACGTTGTGAGACAGTCAACAGTAAATGGCTTCAAACATGCTTGGGATAAACATACATCTATAGTCAGACAGCAAGGTTAATGTAAAAAAAAAAAAAAA
>BLSH010358031.1:78859-91699 GCA_018402905.1 Glandirana rugosa
AGTGTAGCTTAGGGAGACTCCTGTACTATGTGTAGATTCTCTAAAAATCATACAAGGTCCGGACGAGCCCGAATTCTTAAATAAAAAGGTTTTCACTTTAAGATGTGTAGAAGATATGTGCAGGGGGGGTGCCCGACGTAGAAGCCAGAAAGGGTATCGTTTTTTTAGTGTAGTGAATAAATCCCTATTTTTATCTCTTCAGAAGTAGGAGTGATATGGTTGAATTAAAAGAGGGAGAGAATGTATTTTAGTAAGTCCTCAGCCCTGTTACCAGTCCGGAGGGAGAGGTATAGTAACTTCAGGAAACTTACCATTTTGTAAAGATGGCATCTGCCAAAGAGAGAGAGAGGGAGGCCTGACCATTGTCCCGACTCCTGAATGATTTTATGTAAGAGAGGGAGAAAATTAAGTTGGTATAGTGAGGATGAAGACTTCTCTATTTTTATCCCTAAATAAGTGATGTGATTTTTTTGCTATGGGAAAGACCGAAGATGCAGCCCGTGGGGGGGACGTGTATAGAAGATGTGTAGAATTTCACTTTTGGAAAAATAAATTCTTAAGCCCGAGCAGGCCTGGAACATACTAAAAATCTCTTAGATGTGTATCATGTCCTCAGAGGGATTCGATGTGAATTTAAGAATATCATCAGCGAATAGGGCTGTGAGTAACTCAAGGGAACCTACCTTAATCCCATGGAGATTGGGGTGGGAGAGTAAGAATCTGGAAAGGGATTCTATTGCTAGGTTGAATAATAGGGGGGAGAGAGGGCAGCCTTGCCTGGTTCCTTTGTATAGACGTATTTTGTTGGAGATATGTCCTGCGGCTATCACAGTAGCTGACGGGGCTGAATACATTGCGTGTATAAGGTGGCTGAAGGAGCCTGAGAATCCAAATTTTGACAGGACCATGCTCAACCAATGGAAGCTGACATTGTCTAAAGCTTTTTCTGTATCGAGTGTTACTATAGCCATCTTGTTTGGAGCACTTTACTTACCACTGGTCAGTGGAAGAGAATAAGGGCCTAGGAGGTGTAAATGTTACCATTGAACCAAGTAATTGGGAACCCATCATATGTAATTCTGTTATAATCTCATTTGTAAGTTGTGGTATTGTATGCACTGTTTATTGCCTGTGTTTTTCTACTGTCTATTGCTTTTGTTGTGGTTGTCCTACTCTGCTGGGCATGTTGCCTTAATAAACAACCTATGTTTCAGCATGTCAGAGAGTGTGGTTCTGCCCAATGGTTGGCTTACACCAGGAGCAGGGGAACCCAAACAACAGTGGCTCTTTCGGGTGTAGATATGCATATTTTTTATTCATGTATACAACTTTACTTTATTTATATTTCCAGCACCATGCCCTCCTTGGCTATTGTAATGTGTATATATTGTAAAAGGGACAGACTCAATAAGTATTGGCAATGGTAAACCTTGCACAAGATAGGGATACCAAGGACCAGTCCAAGCAGGTTTGTCCTACTCTTTTATTCTACAAGGCAGGAAGGCTTTACAAGTCCATAACATAAAACAAACAAAACACCTGCTTATTTAAGCCAGCTAAACTCAGGTTACTTTCTGTCTAACAGGGTACCCCTTCACCTATTCCCCAAAACAGGTGGCACTTTTACCTTCTTTAATGTTCTGCCATCAGTCAATCTTTTTACATAGCATCAGGCTCCTACAAAGGGAGCGAGAGACAGAGACCTGAACGTCAGTCAGCTCACATATATAAAGTCTTGTGGATACCTGAGGCTATGAGGTTTGGCTAATAGTTAAGAATAGTACTATATATAAACAGTTATATAGACATTTACAGTATCTCACAAAAGTGAGTACACCCTTCACATTTTTGGAAATATTTTATTACAGTATCTCACAAAAGTGAGTACACCCATATTTTTGTAAATATTTTGTTATATATTTTTATGTGGCAACACTGAAGAAATTACACTTTGCTATAATATAAAGTAGTGAGTGTACAGCTTGTATAACAGTGTAAATTTGCTGTCCTCTCAAAATAACTCAACACACAGCCATTAATGTCTAAACAAGCTGGCAACAAAAGTGAGCACACCCCTAAATGATAATGTCCAAATTGGGCCAAAAGTGTCAATATTTTGTGTGGCCACCATTATTTTCCAGCACTGCCTTAACCCTCTTGGGCATGGAGTTCAACAGAACTTCCCAGATTGCCACTGGAGTCATCGTCCACTCCTCCATGACAACATCAGAGAGCTGGTGGATGTTAGAGACCTTGTGCTCCTCCACCTTCCATTTGAGGATGCCCCACAAAGGCTCAATAGGATTTAGGTCTGGGGACATGCTTGGCCAGAACATCACCTTTACCCTTAACTTCTTTAGCAAGGCAGTGGTCGTTTTGGAGTTGTGTTTGGGGTCGGTATCACGTTGGAATACTGCCCTGCAGCCCAGTCTCTGAAGGGAGGGGATCATGCTCTGCTTCAGTATGTCACAGTACATGTTGGCATTCATGGTTCCATCAATGAACTGTAGCAGCAGCTCTCATGCAGCCCCAGACAATGACACTCCCACCACCATGCTTGACTGTAGGCAAGACACACTTGTCTTTGTACTCCTTACCTGGTTGCCACCACACACGCTTGACACATCTGAACCAAATAAGTTTATCTTGATCTCATCAGACCACAGGACATGGTTCCAGTAATCCATGTCCTTAGTCTGCTTGTCTTCAGCAAACTGTTTGCGGGCTTTCTTGTGCATCATCTTTAGAAGAGGCTTCCTTCTGGGACGACAGCCATGCAGACCAATTTGATGCAGTGCGCGGTGTATGGTCTGAGCACTGACAGGCTGACCCCACACCTCTTCAACCTCTGCAGGAATGCTGGCAGCACTCATGCGTCTATTTCCCAAAGACAACCTCTGGATATGACGCTGAGCATGTGCACTCAATTTCTTTGGTTGACCATGGCGAGGTCTGTTCTGAGTGGAACCTGTCCTGTTAAACCACTGTATGGTCTTGGTCACCATGCTGCAGCTCAGTTTCATGGCCTTGGCAATTTTCTTACAGCCTAGGCCATCTTTATGTAGATCAGCAATTCTTTTTTTCAGATCCTCAGAGAGTTCTTTGCCATGAGGTGCCATGTTGAACTCCCAGTGACCAGTATGAGAGAGTGAGAGCGATAACACCAAATTTAACACACCTGCTCCCCATTCACACCTGAGACCTTTTAACACTAACGAGTCACATGACACTGGGGAGGGAAAATGGCTAATTGGGCCCAATTTGGACATTTTCACTTAGGAGTATAGAGAACAGAGTTGTACCCCCTTGTACTTGGGACTTTAAAGGCAAACTAAACGTTTTATATAAAAGTAGAAAATTTTATTACATGATAGATACAATTTAGGGTGTATACATCACCAATACAAACGTAACATAGCAGAATAAAATAATTTGTTCATATGAAAATTCATGGATGGATAGAGTGCTTCTCAAATACCCGACACATTTCACGAGCTTGTCCTTTCTTCAG
The DNA here is from genome assembly GCA_018402905.1 of Glandirana rugosa. Lineage (NCBI taxonomy): Eukaryota > Metazoa > Chordata > Amphibia > Anura > Ranidae > Glandirana > Glandirana rugosa. The sequence continues at coordinate 82,371 of BLSH010358031.1, forward strand.
GGGCAATGCTGCAGAGAAGTATATTCTATAATATAATAGAGATCTTTAGGAACATTGTCATAATACATGATAATCAAAGAGGCAGTATCAAAAATATGTAACAAGGTACCTTCCAAATAATATCAAACCAGGCTCTTCATATGAACAAGCAAACCAGCAACGCCACTGCAAGCAGTACTGTGACAGAAGGAAAATGTGCCCTTTTATAAAGTGAAGAAGCACATGCACTATCTTGTGCGCCTACCACCCATTACTTTTGCCATCCAGAGCTGATTGATCGGATTGATCACTTGGGAACTCAGTGAGAAATGGTTTGGGCATAGTCGTGTGTGTGGCTCCCCTTCCATCTAGGGAGCAGCGTTCTTAGGCACATTTTCCTTCTGTCCCAGTACTGCTTGCATTGGCGTTGCTGGTTTGCTTGTTCATATGAACAAATTATTTTATTCTGCTATGTTACGTTTGTATTGGTGATGTATACACCCTATATTTTATCTATCATGTAAAAAAATTTTCTACTTTTATATAAAACATTTAGTTTGCCTTTAAAGTCCCAAGTACAAGGGGGTACAACTCTGTTCTCTATACATATATATCAAGGGTCGTCGGCAAGTGGGTTTGACCCAGGTGGTATATATAATTTTCTTTTCACTTAGGAGTGTACTCACTTTTGTTACCAGCAGTTTAGACATTAATGGCTGTGTGTTGAGTTATTTTGAGGGGACAGCAAATTTACACTGTTATACAAGCTGTACACTCACTACTTTACATTGTAGCAAAGTGTCATTTCTTCAGTGTTGTCACATGAAAAGATAGAATAAAATATTTACAAAAATATGAGGGTGTACTCACTTTTGTGAGATACTGTATGTCGCCACTCACAATTCATCATTGGAAACCCACCAGTTACTATTCAGATCCCAGATATCACAATGACCAGCAAACTAAATAAAAGAGATCTCATGGGTCAGAGAGTAATAGTTTCTGGGTTGCGGGTGATCTAGTACTATATGTAAAAAAAAAAGAAGCAAAATGTACTAAATCTTTGTAATTAAAGCAGCATTTAGTTGATCATTTCACAATACTATGTAAGTTGTTGCGTGAACCAACATTTACTTATATGTTCATAAATATTTTCACATTTTGACACACAACTTTGAGTACAACTTTAAAAAAAATCGTTATGATCCACTGTAATAAAATTTATATCTTTTATTCAAAAGCTGCTGTGAACAAACAAGTCTAGTCTTTGCACTGAAATCTTATCCCAATATAGCATCTTCCTGGGTAATCTTCTCCAATACTTTTCTCATGGTCTGTATGTATGGACTTTAGATTGTAATCCCACCCAATAAATGTTTAATTTGACCTGCTCCAAGTGTTTTGTCCATTGCTCTGGAAAAATGCAGTGGTATACGTATAATATATTAAGACAGTGTTGCAAAATTGGTCAATGTGTATAAACTCATCACACAAGTCCAGCCACAATGGTTTTGTATGTCCAAAACTATACATATAAACTAACTTCAACTCATAATTAGATATACCATTATTGTATTTATAGATAATCAAATGGGTTAAGCTCTGCTTTCAGACTGCTGTGATAATTTGTCTTGATCTCTTGCTAGAAAGATAGAGGTAAGCGCACTACAAGACTATGTAGTGGCCTAATTGATGCAAGATGTAAGCAGCAGTGTTGCATGTTAAGTCTGAAGAGAGTTTCATATTTACAGATAAAAATCCATAAAGGTTCAGTGTTTAAGAACACTTTCTTTTCATGTTTAATATTGGTCTTAGTTATTACCCAGGAAATCAAAGTTAGTTTTGTAACACACAGAGTGACAAAGACAAAGTAACCTTTTCAAATCAATATGGCTGACATTGTGTAGGTCTATATCTAATATCGACTGCAGCCTGGAGAATATTGACCTGGCTTTGAACCGTGTGCACTGATAGCTATATGTATCATTTACTCTCTGCTCTAACTGGTTTATAGACTAATGCAGAGAGCCGTGAAACACTTGATAATGCTCAGTCACAGAAGGATAAGCCACAAAACGGAATTAACAGTGACAGAAAATATAAAGAAACAAGAAGGAAGTAATGTGTGTCCCACTGGGGCTCCAGTGTCAGCAATGACTAAGGGGACAACGGTCTTTTTCTAAAGCAGCTTTGTGAAAAGCATCGGGACTTGATGGAAAACACTGAAATCGTTTTAAACAAACATGCAACTGATTGAATGGAGTCACTTTAGATAAATGCATCATTTACAGAAATCCATTCTGTTCAATTTCTTTTTCCTATAAATGCAAGCTATGACAACATGAAAAACCCATCTTAACCAAAGCATCATCAACCTGAAACTATTTTTGATCCTCATTCTTGTGTCACTATATCATTTTTATTCTCAGGTTCGAAATGTTTAAAAATTAATTCCTTTTAACTTATGTAATTTGTCCGCTGAGTGGAAAGACCAGATTAAAAGGAATTACTATTACAGTCTGTTAATTGTTTATGATGTACAGTTTGGAGATTTGCAAGATTTTCAGCAATGGAAACATCAATTTAAAAAAAAACAATACACATTTCTGATAAGAAAAAAAATGCTTTCAAATACACTATATTGTCAAAATTATTGGGACGCCTACCTTTACACACACATAACCTTAAGGCCTCATGTACACTGCTGCTGGTAAATGGACGTTTAGGAGCAGCTGGGAATTTTTTTCAGCTGCCCCTGAACTCTCCTCAATGTTATCTTATTAGTACATGTACACAGGGTCGCTTATAGTCATTTCTAGGCAGTTGAGTTTAGAAGCATTTTTTTTAAAAGCAAAAAAATGTGTTCAGGACGGATGTTCAGAGGCATTTGAAATTCCAAATGCCTGTAACAGGCAAAAACATTTTTGACTATTTTCAATGTATAAAAAACGCTTCTAGATGCAAATGTGGCTAAACACGGCATGTAAACGCGGCACGGATGTTTTTGAATGTCGGTTACTAGCTGTCAAGTTATATTGTTCAGGAGAGGTTAAAAAATGTCCCATGTACATGAAGCCTTAATGGCATCCCAGTCTTAGTCCGTAGGGTTCAATACTGAGCTTTCCCATCTTTTGCAGCTAAACAGCTTCAACTCTTCTGGGAAGGCTGTCCACAAGGTTTAGGAATGGGTCTATGGGAATGTTTGACCATTCTTCCAGTAGCGTATTTGTGAGGCCAGGCACTGATGTTGGACGAGAAAGCCTCGCTCGCAGTTTATGCTCTAATTCATCCCAAAGGTGTTCTATCTGGTCGAGATCAGGGCTCTGTGCAGGCCAGTCAAGTTCCTCCACACCAAACTCACTCATCCATGTCTTTATGGATCTTACTTTGTGCACTGGTGTGCAGTCATGTTGAAACAGGAAGGGGCCACCCCCAAACTGTTCCCACAAATTTGGCAGTATGAAATTGTCCAAAATGTCTTGGTATGCTGATGCCTTAAGAGTTCCCTTCACTGGAACTAAGGAGCTAAGCCAACCCCTGAATAACAACCCCACACCATAATCCCCGCTCCACCAAATGATTTGGAGGGGTGACCTAATACTTTTGAAAGTATAGTGTGGATGAGCGACTTTGGGGTGGAGGAACTTGAGTGGCTTGCAAAGATTCCTGACCTCAACTCGATAGAACACCTTTGGGGTGAATTTGAGCGGAGACTGCAAGCCAGGCCTTCTCATCCAACATCAGTGCATGACCTCACAAATGTGCTCATGGAAGAACAGTCAGACATTCCCATAGACACACTACTAAACCTTGTGGACAGCCTTCCCAGAAGAATTGAAGCTGTTATAGTTGCAAAGGGTGGGCCAACTCAATATCGAACCCTACAAACTAAGACTGGGATGTCATTAAAGTTTATGTGCGTGTAAAGGCAGGTGTCCCAATACTTTTGTCAATATAGTGTACATCAGATTCAGCAAAGTTCTGTTAAGAACTAGAAGCCTACCCACATTAGGTAATAGACTGTCCATTTGGATGATAGTGCCTATGGGTGACTCCTGATTTCACTGGCTAGTGCAGTGGTTCTCAACTCCAGTCCTCAGAACCCACTAACAGGCCAGATTTTAAGTATTACCTTGGGGAGATGCAGACTAGAATACTGCAATCACTGAGCAGCAAATTATATCACCTGTGATGTATTTCAGTTATCCTGCAGACCTGGCCTGTTAGTGGGTCCCGAGGACAGGAGTTGAGAACCACTGGGCTAGTGCCTCACTGTGATCTCACTGGGTAGAAAACCTGTTTTTGCTTCCTACTGCTTTCCTGTTTCCTCGATTCAGTGAAATACATTTTTAATGAAAACCAACCTGCTAATTTGTGGATTTTTCTTAATACTTTGGAAGAAGGCTTGCAGTGAGGGTGGTTGTGTCAAGGTCCAAACATTAAGTCACTCTATATCAGTGGTTCTCAACTCCTGTCCTTGGGACCCACTAACAGGCCAGGTTTGCAGGATAACTGAAAAGCATCCCATGTGATATCATTTGCTGCTCAGTGATTGCAGTATTTTAGTCTGCATCTCCCCAAGGTAATACTTAAAATCTGGCCTGTTGGTGGGTCCTGAGGACAGGAGTTCAGAACCACTGCTCTATTAGCAGTTAAAGGGCAGAAACTTGGACAGTTTAAAGGTGGAATATGAAAAAAAATGTGGGTAGAGACTACTTTTTAAAAGAAAACGTACCCTGAAATCTAGCAAGCAGAGGACAAAGGACCGGTTACTAGAAGTGCCTGTGGTTTGTCTGCAGCTAATCTTTTTCACCATTACTGACTTACCATGCCTGTTCTGTTTTGTCTCTGTGAAGGTGGCCATCATGACAGAGAAGCAGGTTGCTTTCCTGTGGCAACTGGTGATCTGATGAATGGCGGAGAAATATTCAGGAAGCAGTATGGGTAAAGAAACCACAGATCCAAATAAGGGATGAAGTAGAAGCAGGGATTCTTGCACTGCATTAGCATATCTCACTCCAAATCTTGTAAGACTAGCATTCAGAGACAGCAGTGCCTTAGATAAGTTTACAATGTAGAAATATAGCTATGAGGCTCTTATAAAGTGCACTGCTAATTTTCTGGATAGATTAAAAATATCCACATTTTCTTGTCTGTGTTTTAGTACATTATTTGGCATTGTATACTGTGGACCCTTCTAGTTAAGGGTCCAAGGTATACATTACTCTAGTATGCAGTGTATACAGTATAGATTGTTTGCATTGTATACGATGTATGTTGTTTAGTGTCACATTCGATGGACCTTTATAACCAAGTTTCTCATAGCTTCCTTTTAGTATTATATGTGCTTATACATAACAAGCATCCTTTAAGTATTTGTGTTATGGAATTAAATTCCCATATAGTTTCTCACAAAAGTGAGTACATCCCTCACATTTTTGTAAATATTTTATTATATCTTTTCATGTAACAACGCTGAAGAAATGACACTTTGCTACAATGTAAACTAGTGAAGGCACAGCTTGTATAACAGTGTAAATTTGCTGTCCCCTCAAAATAACTCAACAAACAGCCACTGATGTCTAAACTGCTGGCAACAAAAGTGAGTACACCCCTAAGTGAAAATGTCCAAATTGGGCCCAATTAGCCATTTTCCCTCCTCAGTGTCATGTGACTCGTTAGTGTTACAAGGTATCAGGTGTGAATGGGGAGCGGGTGTGTTAAATTTGGTCTTATCGCTCTCACTCTCTCTTACTGGTCACTGGAAGTTCAACATGGCACCTCATGGCAAAGAACTCTGTGAGGATCTGAAATAAAGAATTGTTGCTCTACATAAAGATGGCCTAGGCTATAAGAAGATTGCCAAGACCCTGAAACTGAGCTGCAGCATGGTGGCCAAGAACATACAGTGGTTTAACAGGACAGGTTCCACTCAGAACAGGCCTCGTCATGGTCAACCAAAGAAGTTGAGTGCAAGTGCTCAAAGTCATATCCAGAGGTTGTCATTGCTGCAGAGGTTGAAGGGGCGGGGGGTCAGCCTGTCAGTGCTCAGAACATACGCCGCACACTGCATCAAATTGGTCTGCATGGCTGTTGTCCCAGAAGGAAGCCTCTTCTAAAGATGATGCACAAGAAAGCCCGCAAACAGCTTGATGAAGACAAGCAGACTAAGGACATGGGTTACTGGGACAATGTCCTGTGGTTTGATGAGATCAAGATAAACTTATTTGGTTCAGACGGTGTCAATCGTGTGTGGTGGCAACCAGGGGAGGATTACAAAGACAAGTGTGTTTTGCCTACAGTCAAGTATGGTGGTGGGAGTGTCATGGTCTGGGGCTGCATTAGTGCTGCCTCACTGGGGAGCTACAGTTCAGAGGGAACAATGAATGCCAACATGTACTTTGACATACTGAAGCAGAGCATGACCCCCTCACTCCGGAGACTGGGCCGCAGGGCAGTATTCCAACATGATAACAACCCCAAACACATCTTTAAGAGGATCACTGCCTTGCTAAAGAAGCTGAGGGTAAAAGTGATGAAGCGGCCAAGCATGTCCCCAGACCTAAACCCTATTGAGCATCCTCAAACAAAAGGTGGAGGAGCTCAAGGTCTCTAATATCCACCAGCTCTGTGATGTCGCCATGGAGGAGTGGAAGAGGACTGCAGTGGCAACCTGTGAAGCTCTGATGAACTCCATGTCCAAGAGGGTTAAGGCAGTGCTGGAAGATAATGGTGGCCACACAAAATATTGACACTTTTGGCCCAATTTGGACATTTTCACAGGGGTGTACTCACTTTTGTTGACAGCAGTGTAGACATTAATGGCTGTGTGTTGAGTTATTTTGAGGGGACAGCAAATTTACACTGTTATACAAGCTGTACACTCACTACTTTACATTGTAGCAAATTGTCATTTCTTTAGTGTTGTCACATGAAAAGATAGAATAAAATATTTTCAAAAATGTGAGGGGTGTACTCACTTCTGTGAGATACTGTACATCAAAACAGCAGCATGGAAGCATTGACAATGGAGCATGCCTGGGATGTGAGAGTGAGCGGACGAACTCAGCTACAGCTCCTGCCATCACAACTTTCCTGCTCAAATCCACCTTTTAATTGCCACCCTGCTCAGTAAGTCTCTTTGCATGGGTAAGAAGCAAGCCTCCGCTGGGCTGCGTGTACCTGTCCCAGCTACACGTGGGCAGCCACCTTACCTACTATCTCCCCCATGGCTACCTCAGTGTCGGTACAGACGGAGCACTGAAAAGCAGAAGCTATGGAGTCTTATCCGGAGAGCTCCTCTCACACAGCAGCTGCAGATCTCCCAGAGGACCCAACGACAGTGACTATCCTGGCAGCCATCTAAGCTAGTAAAGCCTTGTACACACGGGACGACGATCGTATACAACAGGTTGTACTAACGACCGTTGTATGCGATATCGAACGTTCGTATGCTCGATTAGAACAGTCGAACATACAACGGTCGTGCAAGGGAGTTGTATGAGCAGATTAGAAAACGTGGTCGTACCAACAAGCACTCATACAACCGTTGTATCGTGTGTACAGAGCAGTTGGTACAACAAGTTGTATTTTGCAAAACACGCATGCTCAGAAGTCAGGAACAGCCGGGTGCTAATTACATGCACATGAACGTTCTTCTGTGCTCGTACGACTGTGTAGTGCAGTCAGTATGCAAGTTACATTATGCAACATAAGATTTGCGGCGATCGTACATACGATCATCGTCCCGTGTGTACGAGGCTTAAGTCTTCCCTAAAATAGACACCCTGTTGTTGGAACGTGGACTGATCAGACAGAACCTGGACAAGTCCTGGGGCCACCTTACCAACGCTGAATCCCACATATCTGTGGTGGAGGATACCGCTGCTTTTAATTTTCCGATCTTGACTGAACACCAATGAATGTGCAAGCTACTTATGGCCTGCTTAGAGGATTGGCTCCGCCCCAACAACATGAGGCTGCCAGAGGAGGGAGAAGGTTACAGTCTAGCCATCTTTGCAAACCTTCTTTAAGCAACTACTCAATCTGCAACAGGTGTCTCCTGTCTATGAGGTGGAATGGGCCCTCAGGGTCCCCAAGTGTTCCAGACCTCCGGGCTCTCCTCCTAGGCCCTTTTTGGTCAGCTTTCTAAATTTCAGGGTTAGAGATGCCATTTTGGCTGAGACTGACAAATACCAGCAGCTGCAATACAAAAATGCTGTGGTCCATCTCTACCTAGATATGTCTCCTAAGCTGCAGAAGATGAGGCGCACCTTTGTGGATGTCTGCAGATGGCTTTGGGATAAAGGGATGCAATATAGTATGCTTTATCTAAGCAGGCCCTGAGTTCAATATAATGGCTCAGTTAAATTCATCAGAATCTCCTACGGAAGCCACAGACTGGCTTGACTCCATCACCTGAAACATGGTAACGCTGCCCAGTCATTATAGTGGTTGTCAACCACTTTAACCTACAGGTAAGCCTATAATAAGGCTTACCTGTAGGTGCCCTGCATATCTCCTAAACCTGCACAGTTCAGGAGATATGCAGTGTACTAAATGTGCCGACGCCCATTATGCATCTACTTTGCAGGGGAATACAGAGGAAGTAAACCCCATCTGGGTTTACTTCCTCTTTAAGGGCCTTACTCTCAGTTTATGCCTGAGAACTCTTTGCTGAAATCTTTAATGGGCTTGTTTGAGACTTTTCATTTTAGACATTTTTTTTGCTAATTTGGCTTGCAATGGGGGCTCCCATTATGCTATATGGTGTTATCACCAACCTACCACACTTCCCAAGTAGTGTTGAGCGAACCCGGACTGTAACGTTCGGGTCCGTACCGAACTTTCGGGTGTCCGGGGCACGGACCCGGACCCGGACATTTCAAAAATCGTTCGGGTTCGGTCCGGGGCTCTGCTATTTTACTCCAAGTGTTGAGAAGCTGCAGGGCAGCCAATCAACAAGCGTTTCACTGGTTTGCCCTTAGAAGCCATCACAGCCATGCCTACTAATGGCATGGCTGTGATTGGCCAGTGCATCATGTGACCCAGCCTCTTTATAAGCTGGAGTCACAGTGCTGCAGTCACATGCTCCTTGGGTTAGTGTAGGGAAAGGTAGCTGACTGCGTGAGGGACAGATTTGAGACATTTTAAGACCTGATCCTGCATCCTGAGATAGATTACTTTACTACTGCTGTCTGTGCTGTTGCTCTGAGGACAGATAGCAGAAATTAGAGATTTCACATACCGCTGCTTTGAGTTGCAGATCAAACTCTGCTTAAAACAACGATTGCTACGATCGTGCTCAACGATCAGATTGTTGGGGGAATTTGAGATTTCAAATACCGCTG
>BLSH010358031.1:153091-188792 GCA_018402905.1 Glandirana rugosa
GGCGCCGAAGTAGGGGGGGTAGTGTGCGGAAAAGTTCGGGGAGATTACGACCCGGTTGAGAGTAAGGGGCGTTAGAGAAGGGTAGTTGACGGCCGATCTTGCCCATCACAGAGTCATTTATATAGCATGTTTCCAATGTAAGATGCTGCCCTCTCCGCGTTGCCACAGGCCTTGGATTATTTAGGCATCTTTACTCATGTCCAACTGGGGATGTATGGAGGCCACTTTAATGGGAGACTGCCTTCACAGAGCCGGGTCCCGCCAAATACGGGTCCTGGGGTCCAGATCGGTGGAGTGTGGGGGTCAGGAGGGGTATAGAAGGCCCCAAGGGTAACCTGCCAGCAATTACTTGGTCTGTTGTGATCCAGATGGCCTGGCTGTATGCTGCGGCCTAGCCGCGGATGAAGCCGCGGACTAAATTTGCGGCCGTCCCGGGTGTTCGTTCGGGAACGTGCCGATTTTGGGCCCAGTCTCTAGGGCAGGCTAGTGGGAGCCCCCTCTATAAATCAACGGCCAGCCATTGGCTGGCAGTGCTGATTAGGTGCCGATCGGATGCTGGTTTTCTGTTGAACCGGCCAATATTCGTCCCATGTGTTACAGGCTTATAAGATACGCGCTTGACGTTTCAGGAAAGGAAAAGTAATGGCACCGTTGCACTGAAGCGTTAACTTTCTTAAAGTGTTAGTTCACCCTTACAGAAAATCTGGGACACATGGTGCTATGTCACTACCTTGCAGTCAGCAGCAGCATTTTAGCCTGCTGTGTGAGCTACCTTAGTTGGCTGTTGGGTTATCTATTGGGCCTATCATGCAGGCATCCCAATGGCCAAGGTTGTTAATTATAAAGTAGAGTTGTAGGCCTTCAAGAGGTAGTCAACAATATATTAAATTGTACCATGCAGTAGTACATAAAATAAATCATTAATTAACGTATTTAATGTCACAAATCATATATCTAAAAAAACAAAATCATCTGTGCAAGTCCACAATAATCATGAAATGAAAGTCTTTAAAGGATAAGTTCACCTTTTTTTCTAAATCCCAGCTCCCCTATGTACCAATATAGCATTAATGTACTTCTTGTGTACAAATATCAAAGCTTTCCATTAAATCTACCGACACTTATTTGACTTGTCCTCATCAATGTTTCCAAACCTATCTATTACTTTTGCCTTGCTTCCTGGTCAGACTATAGGTCATGGCAAAGGAAGCAGTTTACCAGCTGATCTCATTAGCACACACCCTGCATCATCTACCCTCCTACCTTCCCACCCACTTCCAGGTGAATGTTTTTTAAGTAAAATGCAATCAATCAGTGATCACCCTTCTCACTAAATACACAATATACAATCAGATTGCATAGTGTATGGCCACCTTTATACACCAAAAATTACTAGTTGTGATTTCAGTGCCATTAATTGTTAACAGCACACCAAACATAGAAGCAAACACACATTTTGCATGTGAAAATATGAGTGGCAAATGCTGCAATAAAAAACACACAACCCACAAAATTCCAAAATGTCCCATAAGCTACATGTAGTGCAGCCGATTGAAATCAATGGCCTGCCCTATGCGTGTCACAGTAAAAACGAGCCACAAAATGTGCGATCCTACTATGCTAGATGTGAATGGGGCCTGAAAGTGAAATTGGTGCGTTAACACAAGAACAATGAGGCTCCCTTCATGTCTGTGCGTTTCCTTGCATTTCAGAAATGCGCTGCACCAAAAATCGCAGTAAAAAATGCACCAAGCTCTGCTCTAAAAAAAGTTCTGAAGCTTCTTTGCTTCAATTGTTGCGTGTAGGGCAGGCCATTCAGGTGGATGGGCTGCCCTATGTGTAATGAGTGAAAATGCTCCAAAATGCATGTGGGAATGTGAGTTCCCGCTATGCAGAGATGTGAATGGGGCTTAACAGCTGAGTGTTTCTGTCCACTCCCTGCTATGTACTTGTATAAAGATGACCATACACTATGCAATCTGATTGTATATTGTGGATTTAACGAGAAGGGTGATCACTGGTTGATTGCATTTCATTTAAAAACATGCACCTGGAAGTGGTAGGTAGGAAGGTGGATGGTGCAGGGTGTGTGCTAATGAGGTCAGCTGGTCAACTTGTTCCTCTGTCATGACCTAAAGTCTGAACAGGAAGTAAGGCAGAACTAATAGATATGTTTGGAAACATTGATGAGGACAAGTGAAGGAAGTGTCTGTAAATTTAACAGAATGCTTTGATATTTTTGCAAAAAAAGTGCATCTTGCTATATTGGCACATAGGGAAGCAGGAATTTAATAAAAAAAAAAAAAAGGTGAACTTATCCTTTAAATTATCAACTATCTTTGCACATTCATGAACACATTTGCTTAAAATACTGTATACAGTGAGGCATTATGCCAAACATACTGAAAAATATATTGTGGGTTTATATACACATTATTCTCTCAACCAACAGACATGTCACACAACATTCTTTCAACTGCTAACATGATATATAAATAATTGCAACTTATAAATTGCCTTTTTTACATATGCACTTCTGTAGATTATCTCCCACTGGTGTCCCCTAACTCTAAGCTGATTTGTTCTGGGCCCCAGTGGACACACATTTGTTTGCACGTTACTAGTTAAAAGCAGCAGAAAGGAATTTGAATACTGAGTGAGTTTTAATCATTTTTATTCACATTTGCACAATAAAAAATACACCTATAAAGCACGTCAGATACTTATCTGAGCTGAACATATGTCAGATAAGGGCTTGATCACAGTTCAGGTTTTTGTGTGTGAGCAGCAAGCTTCCTGTCAGTAACCATATTGAAAAACATTATAGAAATCCTTTCTGAGCAGCAGTTAGTTGCTAACCAATGAAAGTAAATCTCACAATAGTAGAAAATATCTATTCAATATCAAATATGTTAATTCATGGCATATTGGATCTGCTTTTTTATATGGACGCTGTATCTATTTTGCCATATCATCCTTTCATTTGACAAAACACAGTACATAATTTCTTCTATTATTTATTTAGGACTCAAAATACTTATTTAAAGTGGAACTAAACCCTCTGGATCAGCATTAACTATTTCTAATACTTTTGCTGCTAGAAAGTAGATAGGATTGTATAATATACTGTATTTACTTGTTTTAAACTTTTTTTTGTGTACATTTCTTCAGTTGCTTCCTGGTTTTTGGCCTAGGACAAAATTAAGTCATAAATCCCAGGAGTCTTCATGGGCATTTTTCTTTCATCTGGAGGAGGGGGAGGGGCTCCCTCTGCTAAGCACACCCTCCTGTCTGCATGCCCAAGCTAAGGGCAGATGGGTTTCAGTAAGTACATGCTTCATGAATCATCTGCCCTTACTCAAGATGGTCACAGCTAGAAATGCTAGAGGGTGTTTTTCAAAGTGAGTTCTCAACAAAATAAAGCATGGAGACATGGATGGATGGGTAGGTTTGCTTTGAAAATTAAAAATGAATTAAATAGTGTTTTTGATTTGGGTGCTCAGATACAGTGAAGTTCCACTTTAAAATGTAAGGTAACTATGAGGAAAATATGAAATATTGCAGATAATTACATATTTACATTTCCAGCCAGCAGGCAGAACCTAGGGCTTATGTCTTACCCCCCCCCCCCCAAAAAAAAACAACTTCAGCTTCAATTAACACATACAACTGAATAAGGCAGCAGAGTGATTCATTAGCCCCTCCCTCTCTCTTTCTGCAATTCATTACCTTCTTATCCTCTGCCTATTATGTTTAGAGGGATATACAGAGGCACATGTGGAGAGAAACAGTCTTAAGGAAAACAGCTTCTTCTAGTCTCTCTCTTTAGAATCTCAATGACTTTAGTGTCATGGGTGCATTAAATATTTTTTAAATAAATATTTTAAATAAATAGTAGAAAGAAATATTAAACTTGCATCTAAAACGTATAAACTTGAAAAAAATTGTTCACGTTTTGTCTGATGTCAGACACTCAAAATGTGCATGTGCCATAGCAGGAACATATTTGAACTTTCAGTTTAGATTAGCTAGATATATTCCAGCTGCTTCATAACAAAAGGTGTGCACAGTCTTACAGATTATTTTCTTTAGAAGGCAACCAGTCACAGCCTGAGTAGAAAAGCCTATCCGGGTCTCAGGAATACAGTTGTAAGCTGAAGACTATTGAGCAACTGCCCATGGTGACAGACCAGTTTACATAGGCCACTGGGCGGACGCTAATTGGTGTGCGTGAACATGCAAGTGCCGAACATGAGCATGACAAATTGGAATAGTACATCTAAAATTGCCTTTTTGCTTAGAAGTAGGAGTATGTGTGCAAAGCACTTGCACACAAATATGTGCATAAGCCTGCACTGGCTTCCTGGTGCTGGGAATCCGGTTTACCTTACACTATTTGAGCTCTTCTCTCTTTTGGCCTTTTTATGATGATCCTTTGTGAAGGAGAGTTGGTACAGTTCCTGGAAAACTGATTCCCTGAAAAAAATTGCAATTTGACCCACTCTACCTGAGGGGGGTTGTGGTTTTCTGGTGAGTTCTCCTGAGTGGTGGTGGAGGCACATTGGTGGAGTGAAGCACTGAATATTAAGTGCGGACTGTGTTGCACTTTATTTGAACAAGGCACTTTTAGCTATAAATGACATTCAGAGAAGCGCCTTAAAGTGGTTGTCAACCTGTGACAGCCACTTTAACCTACAGGTAAGCCTAGAATAGGGCTTACCTGTAGGTGCACTGCATATCTCCCAAACCTGCACAATTCAGGAGATATGCAGTGTTTTGCATGTGTCGACGTCATGTCGGCACATGCGCAGTGAAGAAACAGCCTCCGTGACCTTTCTCCACTGACCCTGTGCCGTGACTGGCGGCTAGTGGCGTCACGCGACTCCGGCCAGTCACAGAGCTGGAGTCGCGGCCCCCTGGAAGGAAGAGCAATAGAGTTTATATTTCTTTGGCAATCAGGTTTATTGAAGAAAAACAATTAGAGTGAGTCTTTCCCCATCCCAAATATTGAATGTAGAAACATCAAGAAAAAAGATGTGTATGCATAAAAATTATCATTTATTAGTACAATTAAAAATAGACTGATCAAACAAAATATAGTTCAAAAAATGGACACATAGACAACGTACAGTGAGACAACCAAATAATGTCCCTTATACATACATATAAAAATAACGATGACAATAAAAAAGGACCACTGATCTGCCAAATGAATGGCAGAAAAGAACCCAACGCGTTTCGATGTTTATGGTGGATATCTTCCTCAGGGTTAAGTGGTCAATAAATTTAAAAACAACTCATCCAATCTTACAGGATACTCTGAAGCCTTATTGTTGAAAGGATTAAAGAACAACCCTCTAAATCACCCAGACAGAAGGATGTACCTCAGATCAACAAACGGACAAATAAAGAAACATGGCCAATTAAGAAAAATGGCTGACAGAGTATCGAGATCATAGAAATAGGGCAAGGACTGAGCCAGTGGACCAATGTGTAAATGGTATACTTAGTTCACAAACATAGCAGATGGCGAATCCAAAAACTGGAGGGTGATAAGCAGTAGGACATATGATAATAAATAGGTTATATGTCGAATATCCAGCCAGAAAGTACCCCAAAGGGAAGCCAAGCCAGGGTGCTACAAATGAACCCACCCAAGTGGAAAGAGGCAAAATGTCTTGTATTTACTAAGCATAAAAAAAAAGGCGCCCCGGGTATAACCGTTGCGCTGAGTCCTAGGACTGTAAAGGTAGGTGTCCCAATACTTTTGGTAATCTAGTGTATATGCACATGAAACGTATGATATTTGTAATAGATTGTTGCTTGTAATATTTCATAGTCTATCATGTATTTATTATGCATGTATTTTCTTAATTAGACTACTCATCCCCACGTCCAAAGATACAAGGCCCTGAGGAAGCAATAAAAGCAAAACACATCTGCCTCTAATCTCGGGGCTATTCATATGGAGTTGATACATGAATGGTATAGTATATGAGTAGTATAAATGGTTTTGTGTGCATCTTCTGTCTCTAGAACCCTCAAAAAATCTTTTTGAAGATAATTTAAATAAAATTATTTACAATTTTTGTATTTGGTGGCTTGTGCGTCCCATTTGTATGAGTAAAGTCCAATTATAATTTTTGGGTGTTATTATGTGTAGCATATATGGATGAGGTACACCTATAGCAGCTGAGTTTTTTGCTGACTGTTACCAGTTACCAATGTTCCCAGCTATCTCTGTGGACTATAAGACATCCTGCCAATTTGTTATGAAGAAGAGAAGAGGAGGTGTTCTGTAGACTTTTCCTATGGTAAAAATGCTACTTCTTTGTAGAGACAGTACATTGGGTAAGCATTGTCACAAGTGATTACAGGAAGTGTGTTACTGGCAGGATCACCAGGTGAAATAAAAGTAAAAAAAAAAAACAGACAAAAGGAAGCTAATTCTGTCACCACATCTTTAAGGACTGGTAAGTTGCAATGTATTGCATGTTTGTTCTTGGGTTTAGATATGCTTTAAATTAGAACTAAACTTACCCTCGCCAGCGCCGGCATCTTCTGATGTGTTTCAGCCTTCAGTAATCTTCATTGGCCAGAGTGGGTGACATCATTCTGGTGCATGCGCAGGAGTCAGTCATCCATCATGGTTTCTGTGTGGAGTTGCACCAAATTTTGCACTTTCAAGCTTTAGTAAATCAACCCCTGTATGTCTTTTCTGCAATAAAGAACCTGCCTGCTCCCTCTATGACAGCAGAACGTGTTTCTTTGCAAAATGTTATCTCTTTAACTTCAACTTTCCCAACATATACAGTATCCATCTGTATAGGTGTATTATTTCTTTAGATTTCTTGTGCCTTGATTGCCCACATGTTTTTCTAGTAATTTTAGTAAGTCTACTACAAGCATAGACAGCAGATAATATACGAAAAAAGGAAATATGAAAGAAAGAGAACTGTACTTTTATTCTCTACAGCATTTCATGCTTGTGGTTCCAGACCTTAGTAGCCCCTGGGCAATTGCACCTCATGCACCCCTGTAGTTATTTAATATAAATTTGAAAATTGTGAAACATTTAGAACTATGTACCACCAACGGGTGCTAAGTCACAGCCTCTCAACCTGAAAAATTAGAAACTAGATCTCTGACCCAAAAAAATGCTAAATATTTAAACAAAAATGAGTTATGAATGGAAATAAGCAAGAAAATGATTAGACACGAAAACCTTACCTGGCAGCCCAATGCTGAAAATGATGTGCTACACATTTATGACAAGCTAGCTGCTTCATCATGATTCTCCCTGATTCCCATTTGTTATTTGTTAAATGTTATTCTCATGTGTTATTTGTTATATTTGTTGTTTCCTCAAGTTGGCTTATTTTTTTGTCTTTGAAATAATGAAAGGTAGAAAAATGTTTTATATACAGTATATATATATATATATATATATATATATATATATATATATATATATATATGTATATATATATATTTTTTTTTTAATTTTGTGTCATGATTAATTCATTGAGAAATGTTTTATTTGTGATTTTGCTAATTGTTAAATAAGCTGTCATATATGGGCTGAGTGAATTGAGATTTGGTTAAATTATGTTTTGTATGATATAGTTACTTGTATCATTTGCATATGTATACAGTTGTGCTCATAAGTTTACATACCCTGGCAGAATTTATGATTTCTTGCCCATTTTTTAGAGAATATGAATGATAACACAAAAACATTTCTTTCACTCATGGTTAGTGTTTGGCTGATACCATTTATTATCAATCAACTTTGTTTACTCTTTTTAAATCATAATGACAATAGAAACTACCCAAATGACCCTGATCAAAAGTTTACATACCCTGGTTATTTTGGCCTGATAGCATGCACACAAGTTGACACAAAGGGGTTTGAATGGCTATTAAAGGTAACCATCCTCACCTGTGATCTGTTTGCTTGTAATTAGTGTGTGTGTATAAAAGGTCAATGAGTTTCTGGACTCCGGACAGACCCTTGCATCTTTCAACCAGTGTTGCACTGATGTTTCTGGATTCTGAGTCATGGGGAAAGCAAAAGAATTGTCAAAGGATCTGCGGGAAAGAGTAGTTGAACTGTATAAAACACGAAAGGGATATAAAAATATGTCCAAGGAATTGAGAATACCAATCAGCAGTGTTCAAACTCTACTCAAGAAGTGGAAAATGAGGGGGTTCTGTTGAAAACAAACCACGGTCAGGTAGACCAACTAAAATTTTAGCCACATCTGTTAGGAAAATTGATGCAAAGAAAAACCCACAAATGACTTCAGGTGAAGTACAGGACTTTCTGAAAACATGTGATGTGGCTGTTTTAAGATGCAAAATAAGGAGGCACTTAAAGAAAGATGGGCTGCATGGTCGAGTTGCCAGAAGAAAGCCATTACTACGTAAATGCCACAAAGTATCCCACTTAAAATACGCCAAACAGCACAGAGACAAGCCTCAAACCTTCTGGCACAAAGTCATTTGGAGTGATGAGACCAAAATTGAGCCACAACCATAAACGCTATATTTGGAGAAGAGTCAACAAGGCCCGTGAAACACGGAGGTGGATCTCTGATGTTTTGAGGATGTGTGAGTTACAAAGGCACAGGAAATTTGGTCAAAATTGATGGCAAGATGAATGCAGTATGTTATCAAAAAATACTGGAAAAACTTTTGCATTCATCAGCTAGGAAGCTGTGCATGGGACGTACTTGGACATTCCAACATGACAATGATCCAAAACACAAGGCCAAGTTGGCCTGTCATTGGCTACAGCAGAATTAAGTGAAGATTCTGGAGTGGCCATCTCAGTCTCCTGACCTCAATATCATTGAGCCACTCTGGGGAGATCTCAAACATGCAGTTCATGCAAGACAGCCCAAGAATGTCCAGGAACGGGAGGCTTTTTGTCAAGAGGAATGGACAGCTTTACCATCTGAGAAGATAAAGAACCTCATCCACAAATACCACAAAATACTTCAAGCTGTCATTGATGTTAAAGGAGCAAATACATGGTATTGAGAACTGGGGTATGTAAACTTTTGATCAGGGTCATTTGGGTAGTTTCTGTTGTCATTTATTATTTAGTGATTTAAAAAGAGTAAACACAGTTGATTGATGATAAATGGTTTCAGCCAAACACTAACCATGAGTGAAAGAAAAGTTTTTATGTTATCATTCATATTCTCTGAAAAATGGCCACGAAATCATACATTCTGCCAGGGTATGTAAACTTATGAGCACAACTGTATGTACATACTGTATATACAGGTGCATCTCATAAATTTAGGATATAATCAAAAAGCTAATTTATTTTAGTAATTCAGTTCAAAAAGTGAAGCCCATATACTGTATTTTATATAGATGTGTTACACACAGAGTGATATATTTCAAGTTTTTAAAATCTTTTTTTATTGGTCTTATGTAATATTCTAGTTTTCTGAGATACTGAATTTTGGGTTTTCAGTAGCTGTAAGTCATAATCATCACAATTAAAAGAAAGAAATACTTGAAATATATCACTCTGTGTGTAATGCATCTATATAAGATATATGAGTTTCACTTTTTGAATTGAATTATTGAAATAAATTAACTTTTTGATGATGTTCTTGTTTTTTGAGATGCACCTGTATATGTATGAATGTGTGTATGTGTGTGTGTGTGTGTGTGTGTGTGTGTGTGTACATAGTGATACCCATGTAAGTTGTTTACATGGAAAGTCTTATGTATCAAAGTGAAAGTGAAAATCTCTAGATAACACCCAATCAACTGAAAATTTCCCTTACAAATTTACATCCTAGTATTGACACAGCAAAACAGAAAGAAGACTTCAGGAAACACACAAAATCTGACTACATGGTGTTACAGGGAATCAAGAATACGGTAAATTAAGTATACTTTCTAAATTAAGCATTCTAGCATTGATTCATAGCATAGGCAGGTCATGGATTCGTTTAGTTTGTTGCCTTTTTGCTTGTTAAAGTGGAAATCCTGTTTTTGGGGGTGTTGAGGGTTAGGTCATTTGTTGGATTTTTGTTGGTGTCAGTGTCCTACCAGTCACTAGAACTAGTCGTGAGAAAAAATATGTAAAATGATATATACAGTACATATAGCCTTAAAACAGTGTCTGAGGTTCAAATTCTGTTGTTACTCTACAAAAAGCATTTTTCTCTTTACTAGGGAGAAATTACAACAGAGAAACTGACAGCATTATAAACCTGTTAAATGCTGTAACTGCTTTTAAAGACACTAACCAACCATCACTAGAATTAAGAGTGAAAATGTTGTAATAAAGATACAGTTAAAGCAGAACTAAACTCACCAATTTAATTGTTTTCCAAAACAGTTAAATTCATGGATTGCCTTGAATTACTACTGTCATGGGTTCTAATGTGCTTATATTAGCCTTCAAACTAACCGTCAAGCCATCAAATAGTTTGTGTCATAGCTGGCTACGTAAATAGGATCATGGCCTAGGGTTTTTTTTTATGAAATCAGTGGGCCTGTGTGCAAGATCATAAGTGGTGCCCCATTGCTAGATTGAAAATAATGTGACACGCTTAATGTGCCACAGTGAAGAGTGGACATGGTTTTCATTGTGCCAGGGACAGTGCTATGATTGTTAAATACCTTGGGCACCTTGTAGGCACACCAAGTACAAGAGTAATGTGGCACACAGGGGTGAACAATAGGTGTGACCAAATTGTGTTAATGGTGGAAGGAGGTTAAGGGACATGGTTAAATCAAACAAGAGCAGTCTGTCCCACAGTACAATCCTTCCACTCAGATCAGTCTGTCCCCCAGTACAAACCTCCCTCCCAGGTCAGTCTGTCCCCCAGTAAAAATACGCCCCTCCCCAAGGAAAATCTGTCTCCCAGTATAATCCCCTCCAGGTTAATCTTTCACCAGTGTAATCCTTCCTCCAAAAAAGTCACTCTGTCCCCCGGTATAATTCCCCCAGGCCAGTTTGTCCCCCAGTATAACCCCCCCCTGGACAGTCTGTGCCCCAGGATAATCCCCATCCAGGTCAATTTGTCCCCCAGCATAATCCTACTTCCAGGTCAGTCAGATTGCCTAGGGGGATTGTACTGGGGGACAGACTGACCAATCCCCACAATAGTTAATTTTTTAGGCCCCACAATAGTTGAGCAAATGTTTATCAAATCATTGTTTTCGCTAAAAATACACTAAAACCAATATTAACACATAAACATTACTTAAAAAAATTAAAGTTAAAAGAGAAGTATCGTGTTTCATTTTATTCCAGATTCATACTATCCTAGGTGGATGCAGCATTGCTCTGATGCTGCATCTGTCCCCTGTCGCCTCTTACACTGAGAACCGAGCAATCAAACACCACAGATTGCTCGGTTCTCAGGGCTCCCCGAGCAAAAAGCTGGTGAAAGTTAGTCACCAGCTCTCTGCTCTGCCCCCCCCCCCCCCCATGCTCACTGGAGCACAGGGCTGTGGAGGGGTGGGAGCGACCGGCTCACCTCTTAGTGGCTCGCTGAGAGGCTGAGCCAGGTGCCGATCCCGGCATATGGGTGGACCACGATCTCGCCTGAGCCTTGACTGGCTCTGTGACGTCTGCCGACAGCGGGCTTCAGTCCACTGAAAACAGGTCACTGGAGTGCAGAACGAACTGTGATTCATAGGAGAAGTACAGTCAAACAAGTTTTGGCTGTACTTCTTCTTTAAATTCCTACTAAGCCCACATTCACATGGGGCACACTAAAGTGTATGTCCATGTGAGGGCTGTGTTTATGAGCATGGGGATGCAAAGGTGTTCCCTGCCTCCTCATGCAGGCAGTCCAATTCATGTCATTTGGGACACAGCAGCTGCATGGACACAGTTGCTGCTCCCAATATGACATCTGTGTGGGTGTGAATGCACAGCCCTGAATGCCGACAATGTGAGTTCAGGGACATGCACCCACACAGATCCTTTTTGAGAAAGGGGAGAAAGGGACTGAAGGGCCTTGAGTCCTCATTCCTCTTCTCTGAAGCCCCAGCTACATTGCAGATGAATGAATAGAAGTCTCTGTACACACACTTCCTATTCATTTGCAAGCAGAAGCATAGTAAGTACAGTTTACTATGTTTCAGTAATGAATGAACACAGAAGCGATCAGTACCAATTGCTCACTTGGGAAGGGGCTGGTAAACTTGACATGTTTACCAGCCCCCCCCCCCCAGTGCTGTAGAGAGGGGGCACGGGGGATTGGTGAGGGAGGGAATGGAGCAGTGGAGGAGGTCTATTTTTAAGTTAAATCCCCCTGTGCCTGCAGTACTGGAAGCTGGTGGGAGGAGAAGCCAGAAGCAGCAGGTGAATCACAGGGGATCTGTGCCGCTGGGGGGGGGGGCACATAAAAGCAGAGAGGGAGGCAATTTGGAGCAGAGGTGAAACGGTGGCAGCTCCTCCATGTGTGCAACATGTGTTAGAGCACAGTGGGCCATACCACCTTCAGGGCCCATGTGTTCTGCACACATTGCACACATGGATGCTACGTCACCGAACTGAACAACTACAGATCAAGCAGAGGTCAAAATGGCAGATTCCTTGGCTGTAAAAGATAGGAGAGTTTAGTTCTGCTTTAAGTACCGCCCATGATGCTTTTTTTACTTGCATTAACAGATACATTTTCAGGACACGCTTTCAGGGTTTTCCCATCTTCTAAGTCCAAGCAATATTGAACAGAACCGAAAAGAAGAGAACACCTTGAAAGCCTATAATGAAAATCTAACTGTTTAGGGCAAATGTAAAAAGTATCACAGACAGTACATAACTGTAATGTTGGAAGAGCACTAATATGGCTACAATCAACTTATGCAACAAGGGCACAGCAGCAAAAAAAAATCTGACAATGGTTCCAGCCCCTATCTGTTCTGCAAAATGTTGTTTCTTACTATTATGTTTCCACTAGAAAAGATCATCCTCACCTCACTTTGGGTTGATGTGAAGAAATATTCTCAATGTGCACAGAGACAACACTAGAAACTTATTAGGGGATCTAACCCTTCCCCACTTTATCAAAAACTACAACAACAAAAAGATTTGTCTGGAATTTTAAATAAAAAAAATTCTAGTAACACATAAGTGGAAAGTATATCAAAATGAAGAATTCTAAGGCAAACATGACACAGGAATCCAGATGAAGTCACATCATTGATTTATAAAGGACACCTGTCATTGGAAAATAATGGCTGTGATCATTGAACATTTATTCTGAAAATTTTACTTGCCTGGCTGTCATTGAAATGCATTAGCATAAGTGGTTCCAAAATCACTGACCAGGAAAAAGCAAAGGGATAAGGAATTCTGTTTCATTCATTTTTATTAGGTTTACAATCAGAAAAAAAACTATACAAAGTAGTGTGAAGACATACATTACAGAACATTCAGCTTAAAGGCTGCAAATAGCAATGCCTGACAGAGGAGATGCTGACAAAAATGTCTCAAAACATAGTCCAAAGGATAACCATGAATGATTAAGCAGGTACAACTAAAGACTGGGCTCCAATCTCCACTGTAAGGCTAAGAATGGCCACTAGAATCTTAAACATAAAGGGAACCCATCTAGGTTAGAAGTACCTTGGAATCACAAGACATCCTACTTTATACAAAAATATATTACTTGTAGCGAACAAACAAATAACCAGAAGTCGGGACAGGCGTCATGACAACGGTGACACACTTACATAAAAAATGCAGAACATGGAAAGCAAGAGTGAAAAAAGGGGAAATAAAAGAGATGAGAAGAATGAGAGAGCAAGAGTGTGTCTGTCCAGGGATCCATCGCCTTCTCTTCCAGGAGCCACCTCTAGTTATTGGATAGATAAGAAAGTCATGAGTTCTAGACCCAAGCAAATAACATTTGTTTGTCTTGTAAGACACCCACAATCTTTTCATTAAGCATAATCCAGGTTAGCTTGCGATTCATCACGGCCAGGTCAATTACTGGGCTTTTCCAGACTGTATTTTTTCCAGCTAAAAGCATGAAGTGAATCAAAGTTTGCATGTGCCTCGTGATTTCATCCACTGGGGTGTACAATAATGCTGTCCGAGCATCTTTGGGGATGTTGACCATGGTGACCGAGTGTATAAAGGAATGGACCAGTATCCAAAAGTGTCCTTAGGACAGGTTTAACACGTATGAAGGGCCATGTCCAGGTGGCCCTACCCTGGAAGCAGGGAGCCCAGATACATTTTGGCAAGGCGTTCCAAGTACCATCTAGTGTGTTCAGAGTGTTTGCAGCAATGAGGCCCCCCCATCTCACACGCACACACAGCTACTCACTCTGCACCCTCCCCTGTGTCCCCATTGGCAGGAGGAAGAGAGCAAATTATAGGAGCAATTACAGGAGCCAATCAGAGGAGAATAACAAGCAGCAGCAGCAGCTACAAAGGATTCTGGAATATGTAGTCTCTATCACAAATGGCACAGTCTTGTATGGGGGTAGGAACTACTAAGGCCAGCAGGCTCTGGAGGAAAGTAAGGGGAGACTCCATCTTGCTTATCCAAGGAGATGGGAAGATCACAATGAGGTGTGAGGAAGACTGGATGCTGGAGAAGAGTGCTGCAAGCCTGGGTCTGGGTGATTATTCCTGTTATAGCTCGGAGGTCAACTGCAGACATCCAATGCCAAAGAGAAGACTGTGGGTGCATCTCCAGGTGTCCCTGACAGCATGCAGTGTTTCCATGAGGAGGTGGCCAGTAGGGATGGGCCCGCGGTTCGAGTCGAACGTAAGTTCGACTCGAACATCAGGTGTTCGCCCATTCAGCTAATTTAGAACATTATGTGGCATTCGCAGTGACTTCGCCGCGGCGCACACAGCTGCACACACAGCTCCTCCCCGTTGGGAGGGCTCTCGCCACCTGCACGCTATTTGCTTTGACAGTTTATTTATATGGCAGGGCCAACCGGCGACTTAAGAGAGCGACCCCGCCCCTTCTGATGTCATGCGATGTCAGAGGGGGCGGGTCACATGATTCCATCAGAGGGTAGCCCCGCCCTTCTATATAAATAAACTGTCAAAGCAAAAAGCAGTCAGTCGGCAGGAGACCTCCCACCATTAGGGAGGAGCTGTTGCAGGTTTTTTTTCCAGGTCTGTCGCGCGCCGTGATTGACAATGGATTACAACAGGGGACACTTATTTATTTATTTTTTTAATACAGGACTTGTCCTTAATTGTCTCTTGTGTTTATTTATTTTTTGACACTTTTTGGTGAAGGTGAATTAGTAGGGGTGTGATGTACCCGATACTAATTCACATAGGGGGCGGGATCTGGGGGCCCCCTTATTAAAAGGGGCTTCCAGATTCCGATAAGCCCCCCAACCGCAGACCCCCACAACCACAGCCCAGGGTTGTGGGGAAGAGGCTCTTGTCCCCACAAGGTGCTTTGAGGTAGGGGGCGCAGAGCCCCCTGCCCCAAAACACCCATACTCCCCATGTTGAGGGCATGTAGCCTGGTACGGTTTAGGGGGGGGGGGGGGGGGCGCTCGCTTGTCCCCTCCCTATCCTGGCCAGCCAGGTTGCATGCTCAGATAAGGATCCGGTATGGATTTTAGGGGAACCTCCACATCAATTTTTTTCTACATTTTGGCACGGGGTTCCCCTTAAAATCCATACCAGACCCGGCAATACATTACAGCCGCGAGTGATTTTAAATGACATTTTTTCCTTAACAAATGTTATTTTGCGGTGGCGCTGTTCTAGACAGACATCAAAGAGGTGCACCCTTTTGCAGGCATACTAAGGGGACCCCCAGGCACATTATTTAAAGGAATATTTCATTTTTATTGTTTCACTGCTCCTGAAAAAATTAAAAACTTTTTTTTGCATTGATACATGTCCCCTAGGGCAGGACTCTGGTCCCCATACATTTTTTATAGCAATAACTTGCATATAAGCCTTTAAAATGAGCACTTTTTCATGTTCGGGTCCCATAGACTTTAATAGTGTTCGAATGTTTGCACAAATTATTTGCCTGTTCGCATTTGAATGGTACCGGGAGACCATCCCTAGTGGCCAGCCAGGCAACCTGAAGCAACAGTCCCAGGACATTTCTCCCTTGGGCCTCTGGACGCAGGATTTGGTGAGCTAGCCAGAACACTGAACTGCTGCTGTTATTCTGCCTCACTTAATTAGGAAAATCTGTGATTGTGATGCTGTTAAAGTGCACCACCTTAAAGGCACCCAAAGTCTTAAGAGCTCCATCTATACTCAGGACTCTAATCATTATATGAGCGGGTTCAGGATTTGGTGGGTTAATTCAGTGCACTGAATCAGGTATTGCATTTGAACAGGCCTGTTGGGACTGTGGTGCTGGGGTGAAGGAGATAGAGAACTGACATTGAGAACAGGGTCATTCCTCTGCCCTCCTCCTGTCTGGACTCATATAGCCCAATATACAGTATCTCACAAAAGTGAGTGCACCCCTCACATTTTTGTAAATACCTGTATTTTATTATATATTTTCATGTGACAGCACTGAAGAATTGATACTTTGCTACAATGTAAAGTAGTGAGTGTACAGCTTGTATAACAGCATACATTTGCTGTCCCCTCAAAATAACTCAACACACAGCCATTAATGTCTAAACCACTGGCAACAAAAGTGAGTACACGCCTAAGTAAAAATGTCCAAATTGTACCCAAAGTGTCAATATTTTGTATGGCCACCATTATTTGCCAGCATTGCCTTAACCCTCTTGGGCATGGAGTTCACCAGAGCTTCACAGATTGCCACTGGAGTCCACTTCCACTCCTCCATGACAACATCACGGAGCTGGTGGATGTTAGAGACCTTGCGCTACTCCACCTTCCATTTGAGGATGCCCCACAGATGCTCAATATGGTTTAGGTCTGGAGACATGCTTGGCCAGTCCATCACCTTTACCCTCAGCTTCTTTAGCAAGGCAGTGGTCACCTTGGTGGTATGTTTGGGGCGTTATCATGTTGGAATACTGCCCTGTGGCCCAGTCTCTGAAGGGAGGAGATCATGCTCTGTTTCAGTATGTCACAGTACATGTTGGCATTCATGGCTCCCTTAAAGAACTGTAGCTCCCCAGTGCTGGCAGCACTAATGCAGCCCCAGACCATGACACTCCCACCACCATGCTTGACTGTAGATAAGACACACTTGTCTTTGTACTCCTGACCTGGTTGCCGCCACACACGCTTGACACCATCTGAACTTGGTCTGTATCTTGGTCTCATCAGACCACAGGACATGGCTCCAGTAATCCATGTCCTTAGTCTGCTTGTCTTCAGCAAATTGTTTGCGGGCTTTCTTGTGCATCATTTTTATAAGAGGCTTCCTTCTGGGATGACAGCCATGCAGATCAATTTGATGCAGTGTGCAGCATATGGTCTGAGCACTGACAGACTGACCCACTACCTCTTCAACCTCTGCATCAATGCTGGCAGCACTCATACTTCTATTTCCCAATGACAACCTCTGGATATGACGCGGAGCATGTGCATTCAACTTCTTTGGTCGACCATGGCGAGGCCTGTTCTGAGAGGAAATTGTCCTGTTAAACCTCTGTATGGTCTTGGCCACCATGCTGCAGCTCAGTTTCAGGGTCTTAGCAATCTTCTTATAGCCTAGGCCATCTTTATGTAGAGCAACAATTCTTTTTTTTTCAGATCCTCAGAGAGTTCTTTGCCATGAGGTGCCATGTTGAACCTCAAGTGACCTGTATGAGAGAGTGAGAGCGATAACACCAAATTTAACACACCTGCTCCCCATTCACACCTGAAGTGTTCCAAGAGGTCAACGCGTTTTGCATTTATGCACTTCTTTAGGACCTGGGTATCTTGGCAGCAAAGAAATATGTTCTATCCAAAATATAGAATACATGATAATCAGTATTTTATATATATCAAAAATTAAAGCAACATGCTGCATTCACCACATCAATTTACATACTGTAGCAACCTATGAGCATCCATAATGATGGCGGAAGAGATTTTTTCGGTGCAGATTGGATATATAATATAATATGGAACAGCAAAAAGACCTAGATGGCCCTATAATGACAGGAAAAAATATAGGACATATATATGATGTAAACTGACTACTAAATATTATCTAAATATTGCCACAGAGCAATGAGCACTAGAAGATGCAGCGGGAAAATAATACGAAAAAATCTATGAAAGATTGACTATATGTTCAAACAGTTGGTATCCGAAAAAAATTGTGGGCCAACCTACAAAATCATATAAGTAATTAATCCTACACCATCTCATCATAAGACCAGAAACTGAGTAGAGGAAATAAACTTAAAAATAGTCCACAATATGGCATTAATTACCTGTGCTTATGCCATGCTATAAAAAGCATTTCTATCACTATTTGTTGCAAATACAAGGACATTCAATCATGTGCCAAAAAAAAAAATGCAGCTACCTATTAAATCATTAAAAAGATAGTTGTCATACATCAGGGGTAGGCAACCTTTGAGAGGTGGAGTTCTACCCGGACAACATAGAAGAGATCAAAGATCACCGGGTGCAGCATCCTTTTTTTAAAAAAAAAGAAATTAATTTGCAAGCCCCACATGAAAAGTACAGATGGCATAAAGAAAAAGCGTATAAAATGAATGTCACTGTAGAAATATAAACTTAGCCTACCATATTTAGCTTCAGTGAGAAACTCGGAAATCACTATTTATTTTCATGTCTGGGGAGTAATTGGTCACCCCCCACGAGGCTGATGCTGAAGTTCATCATGAAAGCAGAAAATCTGGTACTGCAGGCTGATTTCTTCGACTAGGCCTCAGTAGTAGGTAGGGGAGTGTACAGGGGTCATTAGAATGTAGGGCAGTGTACAGAGGTCAGTAGGATGTTGGGCAATGACATATCAAAGAGAAAGGAGAGCGTGCCAACCTTGTGCATTACCAAAAATAATTTTAATAAAGTAAAAATAGAAATGAATATAGTCACATACAAACGTGGTATACAAGCATATCAAAGCAACACCAATGGTGAACAGTTTCTCCTGAAATATCGTTGGAACCGGAGATACGGGAGGGCAAGATTGCGGGGTGGCTAACGCGTTTCAAGGGAGGACCCTCTTCCTCAGAGCCAAAGCGATGAATGACCAGCCTCTTCTGACTGTCTGTAAATATACACACTGTGAGGGATCAGCTCTAGTGGGGATCACTTTTCCTGTGATAAAAGCAGTTTTGCACAGCAGGCTTCATAAAATTCTGGCTTGCAGCCAGGTTTATTTAAAAGGTTGCACATAAACAGAAATGAAAACAAAAAACAAAAACCTTGCCGTCTGGCGATAAACTTAACAGTATAGTTTCCCTCACTATACAGCGTGGGGCTGGTCCCCAACACCCACAAAACATAAGCAAATGCAAACCTTTTCTTTATAGTCCAAACACCAAAATTGAGCTCACTCAGATTGTTCCTTCTGAGAACCAGGCCAGAGCCCAACTGAGAGCCCTTCCTGGTAATTTAAGCCACCTGCTGGTGGACTCCAGAGGACCAAAACTCCAGACCGGAACCAGCCCAGCCACGGTGGCTGGTAATACCTGGGCTGGACTCCACCTAGTCCAATCTATATGAACGCATACGAGGTGACAGGTTGCGTCCGTCCACTAGTTCCCCTCGCATACTATCTTATATCCTCCCCCTCTGCTCAAGCCCCTGCAGCTGAGCAACTGTTCCAACCATGCAGTGGACCCGGGAGAGGGCATCCACATTGTTTTGGAGTTTACCAACTCTGTGTTCCACTGTAAACTTGAATGGCTGTAGGGCCAGGAACCACCTAGTCACATGGCTATTTTTCTCCCTGTTGTCGCACATCCACTTCAGGGGGGCATAGTCAGTGACTAGCCTGAATCGTCTTCCCAGCAGATAATACCTGAGGGTCTCTAAGGCCCACTTGATGGCCAAGCATTCTTTTTCAACAATGGCATAATTTCTTTCATGCTTGTTGAGCTTCCTGCTCAGGTACACAACCGGGTGCTCCTCATCATCTCTGACCTGGGACAGTACGGCCTAGTCCCACCTCACAGGCGTCTGTCTGTACAACTAAATCTTTGGAAAAGTCTGGGGTGATGAGTACCGGTTGTGCACACAGGGCATGCTTCAACTTCTGGGAGGCTTTCTCTGCCTCCGGATTGCATTTCACCATGACCGACCCTCTACCCTTTGTCAGGTCTGTTAGAGGGACGGCGATGGTGGCAAAGTCCGGAATGAAGTGCCTGTAGTACCCTGTGATCCCCATGAATGCACGCACCTGTTTCTTATTCACTGGTTGGGGTCACTTTTGTATTGCCTCAATCTTATTGTTCTGGGGTTTGACCAGTCCCTGACCAATAACATACCCAAGGTATTTGGCTTCCTCCAGGCCTATGGCACACTTCTTTGGGTTGGCAGTGAGACCTGCTTCCCTAAGGGAATCTACCACTGCTTGTACTCGGGGCAGGTGTGATTACCAATCTGGGCTGTGGATGACCACACCATCCAAATAGGCGGCTGCATAAGTCTGATGTGGTCTCAACTTTTTGTCCATCATTCTCTGGAATGATGCAGGGGCCCCTTGCAGACCAAACGGCATTTGCTTGTACTGGAAGGACCCCTCAGGAATAGAAAAAGCTTTTTTTTTCCTTTGCGGACTCCGTTAGGAGGATCTGCCAGTAGCCCTTAGTTAGGTCTAGGATTGTTATGTACCGGACCCCTCCCAACCTGTCCATTAGTTTGTCAACCCGCGGCACTGGGTATGCGCTAAGCTTAGTTATTTATTTAGCTTCCTAAAGTCATTACAGAACCTGATAGTGCCATTGGGCTTTGGTACCAGCATTATGGGGCCCTACCAGGCACTGTGGGACTCCCCTATCATGTCCAACTCTAACATGTTTTTATTTCTTTCGCAACCACCTCTTGTCTAGCCTCGTGTATCCTGTAGGGCTTTACATTTACGCAGACTCCTGGTTCCGTAATTATATCATGTTGTAT
This sequence comes from Glandirana rugosa, assembly GCA_018402905.1. NCBI lineage: Eukaryota > Metazoa > Chordata > Amphibia > Anura > Ranidae > Glandirana > Glandirana rugosa. Next base: position 174,099 of record BLSH010358031.1, read on the forward strand.
TACAGTGGTTAGTCTGGGTAGGGGAGAGAAAAAATCTCTTTTTACTTACAAATTCCTTAACGTCATTTTGTTGCGTCACTGACAAGGATTCAATTATGGGGACGTCCAGTGTCATGGGTAACCTGTCCTTTTGAGGAGTGGGCACTGCCATTAAAGTCTCTCTGTCCTTCCAAGATTTCAAGAGATTAACATGATATATTTGCTCGGGTTTTCTTTTCCCTGGCTGGTAAACTGTAGTTTACTTACCCTATTTTTTCTCTTATTTCAAAGGGACCCTGCCACTTGGCTAGAAATGTACTTTCAACCATGGGGACCAGCACCAGCACCCTTTCAAAGGTGGTTAGGTATGTATCCAACATCATCTGCTGGCGTCAGCTTTTGCAGGTGGTAGCTGGCACGTACCAACTTCTGTTCCACTGGCACAGGAGGTGCGGACCCCTGTTTTAGCTCCACGAGAGCCTCCACCAGCTGACGGTTGACCTCCTGCTGGGCTTCATATTGTCTGCGACTTTCCTCCCGCTGTGCTTCATGTCGTCTGCGACTTTCCTCCCGCTGTGCTGCAGCAGCTTGTGCAACTTGGTTGTTAGTCTCCTGTTGAGCCACAGTCACCTGTAGCAAGGCCTTTAAGATCTCCTCCATTGCGAAAAGGTGCCCGCTGAGTCCACCACGTGTGAGGGATCAGCTCTACTGGAGATCGCTTTTCCTGGGATAAAAGCAGTTTCGGACAGCAGGCTTCATAAAATTCTGGCTTGCAGCCAGGTTTATTTAAAAGGTTGCACATAAACAGAAATGGAAACAGAAAAACAAAAACCTTGCCGTCTGGCGATAAACTTAACAGTATAGTTTCCCTCACTATACAGTGTGGGGCTGGTCCCCAACACCCACAAAACATAAGCAAATGCAAACCTTTTCTTTAAAGTCCAAACACCAAAATTGAGCTCACTCAGATTGTTCCTTCTGAGTCCCAGGCCAGAGCACAACTGAGAGCTCTTCCTGGTAATTTAAGCCACCTGCTGGTAGACTCCAGTGGACCAAAACTCCGCATCAGAACCAGCCCAGCTACGGCGGCTGGTAATACCTAGGCCGAACTCCACCTAGTCCAATCTATATGAACGCATGTGAGGTGACAGGTAGCGTCCATCCACTAATTCACCTTGCATACTGTCACAACACACATATGCACCTGATATACGCCCACATGATGACTGAACCTGCCACACCCCTCCACGTAGACCCACCCACCCTGTAACCAGAGGGGGGGTGTGTCCCGCTATCGGGCATCCTTGTCCCACCGATCCCGTACTGACATTTCATATGTAAAAAGAAATAGCATTATAGCCTCAAAACACAAGCAGAGATCTGATCCAATGTACATAAAGGACTTCACAATATGGTATATGCATATATATTAAGCAGTGACCATAATGAGTCAAACCTGTTAATGTGGGGATGCAGGTGGCCCCTGATGTATCCATCCTCTGGAAACGGTGAACCCAATGATGCTGCTTGCATACCAGCATGTGTGGAATGCACGCCACAACGCTGTTGTCCAAAAGTGCGAGTGGATTAGCGTTTCACCCGCCATTTCCTGTCTACACAGCATCACTTCCAGTCTCCGTCGTGTCACTACCGGCACAAAGGCTCTGAGAGGACCTAAGTGTTACATGTTGGTGCCAACACACATGGGAGACACAGCTCCCCCCTGTGACTTGGAGGAGCAGAAGGATCCGCAGTCAACCTGCTTCTTCCTAAGCCCGCAACTTCACTTCTGATGTCTCTGGTGGCGGGGAGAATGTCAATACATTGGGTCTCAGCTCACATAGCCAGTCTTTTCCACATTACACTGGCAAAGAGATAGTGGTAGTATTAACAATAACAAAGCTTGCCATAGATACAGACCCCAACAGGTGGATCCATCTCTATTGCTGTTTCACAATTACTAAAAAGTGATAATTTACTGTCAAATATATACTGTAATGAGAACAGGTGGGTAGTATCTGTTATGGTATTAGATAACCCTTGGGCTCACATGGCCGCACACACAAGACTGCCACCCACACAGGTGGCCACAGTCGCATACCCACACCCATGTACCCGCACAACCGCACAATTGCAGTTGCACATACACGCTTGCAGGGGGGGCGGGGAGGACACCCATCCGGGACACAGTATGGCCACACGCACATGTGCTCACAAGTACATGCACGCATACACTCAGATACATGTGTGCACAGGGGCACATGTCCACTGTCAGTGGGAAACAGATATTCCTCCTCCACTGATGCATATGCATGGAACAATAATTGGTCTTCATGGCATAGTCAAACATCTAAAGGTAAACCACTTTGAAATCACAATTATACAGTTAAAAATTGCATACAATGATTATTAGAAGCATTTAAATTGATTAAAAATTAAATTAGATTAATTAATTAAAATATTAAATTAATATAAAATTAAATAAATAATAATAAAAAAAGTATTGACTTTTGCAATCAATCAAAATGGGGTTGTTAGACCCCAATTTCCTGGATAATATTTAGCCTATTGCTTTCATTTCCTACATACATGCAAACAAGAGCAGGCATGTATTTACCATTGAATCTTGTTAGCATCCGAGTTATAGAGAATCTATCAAGACATACTACTATAGGGCCCTAACTGTACGGTCCATGCTACTTCAGTACCGACATACACATTCTCTCTGTGTGAAGGCAGAGGTACTCCGATCCTAACGTCTGGCTATAGATAATGGACTTTGTTACGTAATATTGTATTGAACGGGAGAGACAGGGGAAGAGGGAGCCAAGGCTAAACTGGAACTACTATCTAAGGGTGAAGGATGTTTGGCGGGTCAGAACAATGAAAAAAGGAACAGGTACTAGAAACTACACCACATTGTGTAATTTAATCCCTTCGTTGAGACCTTTGGGGACGAGACATCCCAAAGTAAAAATCCAGAAGGCTATTGTGGACATCTGTAACGTGTTGAGGGACTGAATATTTGTCTTTCTCAGTTATGATACTACTCCTATGTAGAGTTGAGCGGACACCTGGATGTTCGGGTTCATCTGGTTTGGCCGTACTTCGCGGAAAAGTTTGGGTTCGGTACCGAACTTGACCCGAACTTTACCCCGAACCCCATTGAAGTCAATGGTGACCCGAACTTTTGGGCACTAAAATGGCTGTAAAAAAGTCCTGGAAAGGGATAGAGGGCTGAAAAAGGAAGCAAATGGGGGTAAGGAGTAGGACAAGTGCCCTACAAACAAATGTGGATAGGGAAATAACTTAAAATAACAAAAAAAAAATGGGAGGAGGAGGTGGATGTGGAGTAGGAGCCTAGAGGTTGACTAGGCCGTGACCGTGGTAGTGTAGGTGGAAGTGGCGGTGGTGGAGGAGGAGGAGGAGGAGGTAGCCAACACTGTTATTTGTTTGGTTGGTTTTTTTTTCTAATTGGGGTAGCCCCCAAAATATTGAGACATATTAAAAATAAACAAGAATACCAATGGCTGTGTGAGGCTGGTCTAAATGTCTATTCTGCTCAAGGTACTGGCCTGATAACCGTGGAAATGACCCCTCTTCCTCCTCCTCTTCCTCCTGTGCCACATCCTCTTCCATCATCGCCCGAAGTGTTTTTTCAAGGAGACATAGAAGTGGGAAAGTAACGCTGAGAACAGCGTCATTGGCACTGGCCATGTTGGTGGAGTACTCAAAACACCGCAATATGGTAAACAGGTCTCACATGGAGGCCCACTCGTTGGTGGTGAAGTGGTGCTGTTCCGCAGAGCGACTGACCCGTGTGTGCTGCAGCTGAAACTCCACTATTGCCTGCTGCTGCTCGCACAGTCTCTCCAGCATGTGCAAGGTGGAGTTCCACCTTGTGGGCACGTCCCATAGGAGAGCACTTTCTGCAGCAGCTCTGACATATCTGGGTAGTTTTTTAGAAATTTCTTCACCACCAAATTCAGCACATGCGCCAGGCAAGGGATGTGCGTTAAACGGGCTAGGCCCAGAACTGCTACGAGATTTCGCCAATTATCGCACACCACCAGGTCGGGCTTGAGGCTCAGTGGAAACAACCACTCATCGGTCTGTTGTTCAATGTCCGTCCACAGCTCCTGCGCAGTGTGAGGTTTATCCCCCAAATATATCAGTTTTAAAACATTCTGCTGTCGTTTCCCCCTGGATGTGCTGAAGTTGGTGGTGAAGGTGTTACACTGAACAGATGAGGAGGTGGTAGAGGAGGAGGAGGAGGAAGCACAGTAGGAGGAGGAGGAGGCAATAGGAGGCAAAGAGAAATGCCCTGCAATCCTCAGTGGCGGAAGGACATGCGCCAAATGGCTAGCCGCCTCAGGCCCACCCGCCACTACATTTGCCCAGTGTGCAGTTAGCGAGATATAGCGTCCCTGCCCGTGCTTACTGGTCCACGTATCAGTGGTAATGTGGACCTTGCCACAAATGGCGTTGCACAGTGCACATTTGATCTCTTCCCAACTTGTTTGTGCAGGGAAGGGATGGCTCGCCTGAAAAAGTAGTGGCGGCTGGGAACCACGTACTATTGGACAGCCACCGCCATCAGGTTTTTAAAACTGTCCGTGTCCACCAGATGGAATGAGAGCATTTCAAAGGCCAGGAATTTTGAAATGCTGGCATTCAGGGTCAGGGATTACGGGTGGGTAGGGAGGTACTTCCTCTTTCTCTCCAGTGTTTGGAAGATGGAGAGGTGTAAGCTTCCATGGGACCATGTGGAAATGCTTGGGGACGGTGGCGGACATGGTGGCGTTGCTGTCACATCGTCTGTTTGCTGGGTAGCAGGTGACACTGGCACTGTAGAGGTGGAGGAAGAGGCAGAGGCAGAAGAGGAAGCAGGAGGAGGCCGAGACGTTTCTTGGATTTTGAGGTACTTATTCCACTGCAGCAAGTGCTTTGCATTTAGATGCCTGGTCATGGAGGTTGTGCTCAGGTTTAGAACATTTGTGCCTCGCTTCAGCCTCTCATTGCACAGTGTGCAAACCACTTGTGTCTTGTAGTCAGCACATTGTCTGAAGAACTGCCACACCGGGGAATGCCTTTGAGCTGCCTTTGGTGTGCTAGGTCCCTGGGTGCGGGGGGTAGTAGCAGGCATATTGTCTAGGGGACGCTCGCTCCACTTTTGCAACCTGCTTCCTCTTTTGTGGTGCTGGTGTCTCTGTGCGACCATCACCTCTTCCTCCAAACTGCACACGTCACTCGCATGACCTTCATTCCATGTGGGGTCTAGGACCTCATCATCCTCCACATCATCTTCCACCCACCCTTCACCACTGCCCTCCTTGTCAGTCTGCACACTGAGAAAAGCCGCAGCAGTTGGCACCTGTGTTTTGTCCTCATCAGAGACATGCTGTTTTGGTGTTTCCATGTCCTCATCCTGCAACAGAAGTGGTTGGGCATCGGTGCACTCAATGTCTTCCACTTCTGGGGCAGGGCTATGTGGATGGCCCACGGAAAGCACACCAATAGAGTCATCAAAAAGCATAAGAGACTGCTGCATGACTTGGGGCTCAGACTGCTAACTCTGAGCTTTCATCAAGGGACTAGGTGGGAGACAATGTGAAGGAACTGGAGGCATTGTCAGCCACCCAATCTACTATCGCCTGTACTTGTTCTGGCCTCACCATTCATTGAGCGCCATTCGGGCCTACCATAACACGTTGAAGGTTCTGTCGGTTACCTGAGGAAGGTGTTTCACTTGTAGCTGGCACAGATCGACCACGTCCTATCCTTGCAACAGGAGCTTCAGCAACACCACCAACACCAGCAGCAACAGCAGCACCACAACCACGTCCCTTATTTGACGCTCTCCTCATTGTGGACACAAATGTACTATGTAGCACTATTTATTAATACTAAAAAAAAGAATAATAAATGATTATTCTTTTTTTTAAAAAAAAAAGAAAATTGTTGATGCACTTTTTATTTTTGTGCAAGAAATGCACTGCTCACATCAGCAGCAGGAACCTCTCCCTACACCAGTATGAGATGATTTTAGAACGATCGATAATTTGTCTTTCACAGCACCGACAGGAACCTGTCCCTACTGCAGTATTGAATGATTTTAGAACAATAATCTCCCCCTCACAGCATCGACAGGAACCTCTCCCTAATGCAGTAGTAGATGGTTTTACAACGATAAACTCTCCGTCAGAGCACCAACAGGAAGCTCTCCCTAATGCACTAGGAGATGGTTTTAGAATGAAAATCTCTCCCTCAGAGCACCAACAGGAACCTCTCCCTAATGCAGTAGTAGATGGTTTTAGAACGATAAACTCTCCCTCAGAGCACCAACAGGAACCTCTCCCTAATGCAGTAGTAGATGGTTTTAGAACGATAAACTCTGCCTCAGAGCACCAACAGGAACCTCTCCCTAATGCAGTAGTAGTTGGTTTTATAACGATATACTCTCCCTCAGAGCACCACAGGAACCTCTCCCTAATGCCGTAGTAGATGGTTTTAGAAGGATAAACTCTCCCTCAGAGCACCAACAGGAACCTCTCCCTAATGCAGTAGGAGATGGTTTTATAACAATAAATTCTCCCTCAGAGCACCAACAGGAGCCTCTCCCTAATGTAGTAGTAGATGGTTTTATAACAATAAACTCTCCCTCAGAGCACCAACAGGAACTCTCCCTAATGCAGTAGCAGATGGTTTTAGAACGATAAACTCTGCCTCAGAGCACCAATAGGATCCTCTCCCTAATGCAGTAGTAGTTGGTTTTATAACGATAAACTCTCCCTCAGAGCACCAACAGGAACATCTCCCTTATGCAGTAGTAGATGGTTTTAGAAGGATAAACTCTCCCTCAGAGCACCAACAGGAACCTCTGCCTAATGCAGTAGGAGATGGTTTTAGAAAGATAAACTCTCCCTCAGAGCACCAACAGGAACCTCTCCCTAATGCAGTAGGAGATGGTTTTATAACAATAAATTCTCCCCCAGGAGCACCAACAGGAACCTCTCCCTAATGCAGTAATAGATGGTTTTATAACGATAAACTCTCCCTCAGAGCACCAACAGGAACATCTCCCTAATGCAGTAGCAGATGATTTTATAACAAGAAACTCTCCCTCAGAGCACCAACAGGAACCTCTCTCTAATGCAGTAGTAGTTGGTTTTAGAACGATAAACTCTCCCTCAGAGCACCAACAGGAACCTCTCCCCAATGCAGTAGGAGATTGTTTTATAACGATAAACTCTCCCTCAGAGCACCAACAGGAACCTCTCCCTAATGCAGTAGGAGATGGTTTTAGAACGATAAACTCTCCCTCAGAGCACCAACAAAAACCTCTCCCTAATGTAGTAGTAGATGGTTTTATAACGATAAACTCTCCCTCAGAGCACCAACAGGAACTCTCCCTAATGCAGTAGTAGATGGTTTTAGAACGATAAACTCTGCCTCAGAGCACCAACAGGATCCTCTCCCTAATGCAGTAGTAGATGGTTTTAAAACAATAAACTCTCCCTCAGAGCACCAACAGGAACCTCTCCCTAATGCAGTAGTAGACGGTTTTAGAATGATAAACTCTCCCTCAGAGCACCAACAGGAACCTCTCCCTAATGCAGTAGTAGATGGTTTTATAACAATAAATTCTCCCTCAGAGCACCAACAGGAACCTCTCCCTAATGCAGTAGTAGATGGTTTTATAACAAGAAACTCTCCCTCAGAGCACCAACAGGAACCTCTCCCTAATGCAGTAGTAGATGGTTTTATAATGATAAACTCTCCCTCAGAGCACAAACAGGAACCTTTCCCTAATCCAGTAGTAGATGGCTTTATAATGATAAACTCTCCCTCAGAGCACCAACAGGAACCTCTCCCTAATGCAGTAGTAGATGGTTTTAGAACGATAAACTCTCCCTCAGAACACCAACAGAAACCTCTCCCTAATGCAGTAGTAGAAGGTTTTAGAACACTAAACTCTCCCTCAGAGCACCAACAGGAACCTCTGCCTAATGCAGTAGTAGATGGTTTTATAACGATAAACTCTCCCTCAGAGCACCAACAGGATCCTCTCCCTAATGCAGTAGTAGTTGGTTTTATAACGATAAACTCTCCCTCAGAGCACCAACAGGAACCTCTCCCTAATGCAGTAGTAGATGGTTTTAGAAGGAAAAACTCTCCCTCAGAGCACCAACAGGAACCTCTGCTTAATGCAGTAGGAGATGGTTTTAGAAAGATAAACTCTCCCTCAGAGCACCAACAGGAACCTCTCCCTAATGCAGTAATAGATGGTTTTATAACGATAAACTCTCCCTCAGAGCACCAACAGGAACCTCTCCCTAATGCAGTAGCAGATGGTTTTATAACAAGAAACTCTCCCTCAGAGCACCAACAGGAACCTCTCCCTAATGCAGTAGGAGATGGTTTTATAACGATAAACTCTCCCTCAGAGCACAAACAGGAACCTTTCCCTAATCCAGTAGTAGATGGCTTTATAATGATAAACTCTCCCTCAGAGCACCAACAGGAACCTCTCCCTAATGCAGTAGTAGACGGTTTTAGAATGATAAACTCTCCCTCAGAGCACCGACAGGAACCTCTCCCTAATGCAGTAGTAGATGGTTTTAGAACGATTATCTCTCCCTCAGTGCACCAACGGGAACCTGTCCCTAATGCAGTAGTATATGGTTTTAGAATGATAATCTCTCCCTCAGAGCACCAACAGGAACCTGTCCCTAATGCTGTAGTAGATGGTTTTATAACGATAAACTCTCCCTCAGAGCACCAACAGGAACCTCTCCCTAATGCAGTAGTAGATGGTTTTAGAATGATAATCTCTCCCTCAGAGCACCAACAGGAACCTGTCCCTAATGCAGTAGTAGATGGTTTTAGAATGGTAATCTCTCCCTCAGAGCACTAACAGTTACGTCTCCCTAATGCCCTATAAGATGGTTCTGAACGCTAATGTCTCCCTCACAGTACAGACAGGAACATCTCCCTAATGCACTATAAGATGGTTCTGAACACTAATGTCTCCCTCACAGGACCGCAATGAAGGTCTCCCTAATGCAGTCTGAGATGGTTGTGAACGCTAATCTTTCCCTCACAGCACCGGCATGAAGCTCTCCCTACTCTAGTCTGAGACGATCTGACACGCAGCGCTACGTGACTCCAGCCTCATATAGAGGCTGGGTCACATGATGCACTGGCTAATCACAGCCATGCCATTAGTAGGAATGGCTGTGATGGCTTCTAAGGGCAAACTAGTGAAAAGCTTGTTGATTGGCTGCCCAAAAATACCTGAATACCGAACCCGATCCCGGACTTTTTTTTTAATGTCCGGGATCGGGTTCAAGGCACGGACACCCCAAAGTCCGGTGCGGACCCGCACTTTACAGTCCGGGTTCGCTCAACTCTACTCCTATGTTCTCCTATCCTCATCCTAAAGGGATGTGATGTTCGCCCAATGTAAGTTAGTTTACAGGGACAGAGGAGACCATAAATTACATTGGGAATACCACAGTTTATAAACTACTTGATGACATGGCTTTTAGAAACATAGAAACATAGAAAAGTGACGGCAGCAAAAGACTGAGTAGCCCATCGAGTCTGCCCCTTTTTACCATGCACTCTGGTTACTTCCTTTCTACGATGGCACATATGTGCACAGTTACCACAGTTGCTAGTCTCACATCCTGCCTTTTTGGTCAAAGACAGTGGTCCAGACCCCATTAAGGCCTTTGTTCTGATTTTCTTCACCCCACTTGGAGCTATCATGCTCCTAAGATTTTTTGGTTTCTTGAAGATCACATTCGGATGCGATGTTATACTATTCCTCAAGACTGGATCCTGTTTGAGCATTCTCCAATTTTTCCTGAAGATTTTTTGTGGTGATTTATTATGGGAGCCTTTTTGTTATATCTCATACAGAATCTCAGTTGTGTGTGTTCATTGTTGACATCATATGTTGCAACATTCTCTACTTCTTGGGAGGTCTTATCATAAAGCTGCAGGTACTTACGGAAGGCTTCTTCAATGTGTGTATCACTGTACCCCATTTCTCTGAACCTGTTCATTAGAACTAGTCTTTGCTCTTCATAGTCTTTCTTGAAGGTGCAGGTGCTCCTGAGCCTACAGAATTGACCAAAGGGGACATTCTTAATCCATCTGGGATGGTTATGGCTGCGGGCATTGAGGTAGTAGTTCCCAGCACTTGGTTTAAAGTGCGTTCTTGAATATATACCTCCTTCATTGTCTGCGGTAGTTCCAAATCCAAGAAAACTAGAGATTCACATCCACTGCATGTGTGAAAGAAATTACAAACGAATTGTTGGAACAATGGGCCAGGAAGCCTTCCAACTCCTCATCCATGCCATCCCAAATGATGAGAATGTCATCTATGTAGCGGGCATAGAGGAGTAGATTGCCCCATATGGGTTATTGGCCCAGATGAATTTGTGCTCCCAATAACCCATAAAGAGATTGGCATAACTGGGGGCAAACCTTGCCCCCATAGCCATTCCCTTAACTTGTCTGTAATAATTCCCCAGGAAGGAGAAGTAATTATGAGTTAGTGTGAACTGAATACACTCATACAGGAACTGTGCTTGCAATGGGTTGAACAAGCTGCTCTGAGACCAAACTCGTGCTGTATAGATGTATACAGTGAGTCTATGTCCAGTGATAACCTTTCTCCCACGTGTAGGAAGATAACATTTCCAAAGCATGGCCAGAGTCTTTAATATATGAAGGCAAGCTAATTACTAGATCCTGTAAAAAATGATCAATGTAACTGCCTATATTGTTGGTTAAGCTGTCAATTCTTGCAATAATGGGTCTTCCTGGTGAGTTCTCCATATCCTTATGGACTTTGGTTATATGGTAGAATTGGGGGACCGCGTGATGTTTAGAATGCAAGAATTGATGCTCTTTTTTCATCATGACCTTCTCTGCCAATGCCCTATCCAGCAGACTTTTGAGTTTGCCATTGTAGATATCAGTGGGATCCCTTGAGAGTCTTTTATACATGTTTCTATCCCCGGCTTCTTCCAGATACTTAGCTCTGTACTGTATCACCAGGCCCCCTCCTTTATCTGCTTGTCTGATAAAGATTTCCGTATTATTTCTCAGACTGTGCAGAGGATCTTTGATGTCCCCTTCTTGACCCATGCCATGTTTGAATCTTTTTGCACTACACATAACCTTAAGCTCCTCCAGGACTACCTCATAGAAGGTAGATATGAAATTGCCATTACTCCAGTGATGAAAACTTCAACATTGAGACCCCCCTCTCCCCCAAACACCAGGAAACAAGGAAGCCAACAAGAAGAGGACAAAGGGGAGGGAAGAAACACAAAAAGAGACAAGAAGAAGTAGCCACCCTCTCTACTATTAAGATCTATAACCTATCACAATGCACTTTTTCAGAAACGGAACTCAATTTACTTAAGTGAGGTCTGAATTATGTCCCTGAGAGTCCTCCAAATTTGTTCCAATTATTCATAGACCTAAACAAGTTTGTGCGCAATCTTACAGTTAAGCGCTATTATACGTCAAGAGATAACAATGGAGTAGACAAAGACAACTCGGGGCCTTACCTTTCCTCCCCCCTTGGAAAGAATGGACAAGGAAATGTTGGAAATTCTGGAAGAGCTCTATGCGGGAGGTGGCTTGGACAATGGAGGCGATTTCCCTATCCCTGCACTAGAGGCTGGAGTCAATAACACTAATTTTAGACCCAAATCTACCTTTTACCCCCACTGGAGTAAGGGCAATTTCATGTCTACCGTCTATGAGGTAGTCCTGGAGGAACTTAAGGTTATGTGTAGTGCAAAAAGATTCAAACATGACATGGGTCAAGAAGGGGGCATCAAAGGTCCTTTGTGCAGTCTGAGAAATAATACAGAAATTGTTATCAGACAAGCGGATAAAGGAGGAGAACTGATGATACAGGACAGAGCCAAGTATCTGGAAGAAGCCTACAGACTAATCGGGGATAGAAACATGTATGAAAGACTCTCGTGGGATCCCACTAATATCTACAATAGCGAACTCAAAAGTCTGCTGGAGAGGGTATTGGCAGAGAAGGTCCTGACAAAAAAAGAGCATCAATTCTTGCATTCTAAACATCCGGTGACCCCCCACTTCTACCATATACCCAAAGTACACAAGGATGTGGAGAAACCACCAGGAAGACCAATCATTGCAGGAATTGACAGCTTAACCAGCAATCTAGGCAGTTACGTTGATAATATTTTACAGGATCTATTAACTAGCTTGCCTTCATACATTAAAGACTCTGGCCATGCTATGGAAATGTTATCTTCCTACACATGCGAGAAAGGTTACAGAGGGTTAACACTAGACGTAGCCTCACTGTATACATCTATACAGCACGAGTTTGGTCTCAGAGCAGTGGAATTTTATATGGCGGAAGCCCTCTTGTTCAACCCACTGCAAGCACAGTTCCTGTATGAGTGTATTCAGTTCATAGTTTAACATCGCATCCGAATGTGATCTTCAGGAGACCAAAAAATCTTAGGAGCATGATAGCTCCAAGTAGATTGAAGAAAACCAGAACAAAAGCCCTTAATGGGGTCTGGACCACTGTCTTTGACCAAAAAGGCAGCTATAGATGTGGGACTAGCAACTGTGGTAACTGTATACATATGTGCCATCGTAAGAAGGAAGTAACCCGAGTGGATGGTAAAAGCCTTGTCATCAAGCAGTTTATAAACTGTGGCACTTCTAATATCATTTATGGTCTCCTCTGCCCCTGTGGACTAATTTACATTGGGTGAACATCACATCCCTAGCAGAACATAGGAGTAGTGTCGTAACTGAGAAAGACAATTATTCAGTCCCTCGACACTTTACAGATGTCCACAATATCAGCACAGAGGGCTTGAGAGTCATTGGGATAGTGGCCTTGACAGACGATCTAGATAGCGGTAAAAAATACCATAAATGATATACCAGAGAGGCCTTCCGGATTTTTACTTTGGGATGTCTTGCCCCCAAAGGTCTCAACGAAGGGATTAAATTACACAATGTGGTGTAGTTTCCTGTACCTGTTCATATTTCCATTGTTCTGACCCACCAAACATCCTTCCCACTTAGATAGTGTCAGGAAACAACTGCTGCCTCTGGAGTGCCTGTGTGCGGGTGTGCGCGTGCATTGGCACCAGGTGGCCTATTTTAGTGGACAGCACCTTGCAGCCGGTGCTGTCCATTCTACAGCATTACCTGTGTCCCCAGGCTTGAGTTTACCTGAGTTCCTGTTCCTGTGACCTCGGCCTGTTTCCTGTTTCTGCTTTGTCTTCCGCATGCACCTACCACGGCTTGCCTTTGACCACTCTTCAGGCTTATCCTTGTGTACCACGCTGCCAGCCCGTGGACGACCCTGCTTGTACCCGACTACTCTCTTGCTTGTTCCATCTGTACCAAGCTGCCCGTCTGTTGCCAACCCGGTCTGCATCACTACGCTACCATCCAAGCACGAGCCTGGAGGAACCCTCCACGCTTGCACCAGTGATCCAACCAAGCCCTCGTGCCTCCCTGCACTCTCAAACTCCCTGTCTGCACTACCAGGGGTTCCGGAATCAGGGTTGTAAGAGACTCCACCACCTGGTTGAAACCTTTAAATACATCAAGGGGGTGAATAAGGTTCAGGAGGGCAGTGTTTTCAATATGAAACCAAAATCAAGAACACGGGGACATGACCTCAAACTAACTGGGGGGAAGTTCAAAACTAATCTTAGAAAGTATTATTTTACTGAAAGGGTGGTTGATGATTGGAATAAACTACCAACAGAGGTTGTGAGACAGTCAACAGTAAATGGCTTTAAACATGCTTGGGATAAACATAAATCCATAGTCAAACAACAAGGTTAATGTAAAAAAAAAAAATATATATATAAAAAAAAAAAAGGGGGCAGACTTGATGGACTACTCAGTCTTTTTCTGCCGTCACTTTTCTATGTTTCTATGGTTCATGACAGATAGTAGTTCCTGTTTAGCCTTGGCTCCCTCTTCCCCTGTCTCTCCCGTTAAATACAATATTATGTAATAAAAACCATTATCCATATCCATACGTTAGGATCGGAGTACCTCTGCCTTCACACAGAGAGAATGTACATTTAGGTACTGAAGTAGCATGGACCATACAGTTAGGGACCTTTAGGATAGTATGTCTTGATAGATTCTCTATATCTCAGATGCTAACAAGATGCAGTGGTAAATACATACCTGCTCTTGTTTGCATGCATGTAGGAAATGAAAGCAATAGACTAAATATTATCCAGGAAATTGGGGTCTAATAATCCCATTTTGATTGATTGTAAAAGTCAATTTATTTATTTTTTTATTATTTATTTCATTTTATATTAATTTAATATTTTAATCAATTAATCTAATTGATTGTTTTAAATACTTCTAATATTCCTTGTATGCAGGTTTTAACAGTTTAGTTGTGATTTTAAAGTGGTTTACTTTCAGATGTTTGACTATGCCACGAAGAACGATTTTAGTTCCATGCATATGCGCCAGTGGAGGAGGAACCTCTGTTTCCCACTGACAGTGGACAAGCACCCCTGCGTGCATGAAGGTGGACAGGGGGGTACAGAGGTGGCTGTGGACAGGGGGGGTTCAGAGGTGGCTGTGGACAGGGGGGTTTCAGAGGTGGCTGCGGACGGGGGGTAAGATCGTGGCTGTGGACAG
>BLSH010358031.1:235862-249382 GCA_018402905.1 Glandirana rugosa
GCGTATGGTTTTTTTTGTGTGAAATCAGTCTCTTGAGGGCTCTCTCTCCCCTCCTCCCCCCTGTTCTTCATTCACAGCTCCCTCACCTCTTCCACCGCCAGTCAGTCCTACAGCCCATGTGGTATGCGCAGGCTTTTCAGGCAAACTAGGTAGGAGCTATCAGAACTGTAGCTGGGGTGGAGTTTCAGGACTCCTCTGCTCCATGCTACAATTTTAGTAACAGCTGGGACGGAAGCTGCCTGCTGAGTCAACACAGGCAGCCGTAAGTTGCCATGCTTGGACCAAAAGAACTCGTAGGCAGCAGCTCTAAGCGCGCAGTGCTACTGTGTGTCTTATGACAGGTCAAAGCAGAGAGGGCTGCCATAGGTTCCGGAACGGCGTTCCGCTGAGTTCCAGCAGAAAAAAAGCCCTGATCCTTGCAATGTACAGAGATCACCCAGAGGGGAATGTTTTTTTCTCAACAAAAGTGGAGTGAAACCTGTAGTCATTGCAACATACCCTGCATTAACATTGATCTGTCATAGTAGGCAGGTGTTTGTAGGCAGCCATTTATCTGTATATCAGCAAAGGATAGTGGAGACCTCAGGCTGGATGGACAACAGTCTGGTGCGAATTCCAGCCTGTTTGCTGCTGAGAACGAATGGAGTCACCGTATGGCGGCTCCTGTCCGTTCTCACAGCGCAGCAACTGCCCGGGGAGGGAGGGGGAAGTGCCACCAGCAGGGGGAAAGATTCCGTTCAGGGCGGAACATATCTGTGGGGCAGATGAGTTGCCATTGAACTTAATAGGCTGGGAATTCGCACCGCATTGCACAGAAACCGCCCCTATGTGAACCTGACACACTAAAAACAATGTGTTTTCAATTGTCATGCAAATTGGATGTGGTGTAAGCCGCATCTAATTCGCATAGGTGTAAACCCAGCCTCAAACGTTTCAAGAGTAAGTGCATCCTGAGTCTAATTAAGCATTGCAGCACAAGATCGCAATACTACAAATATTATGCAGGGTATATGTGAACCAGACAGTGGCACTTTCAAATCTGGTAGCTATATTATGTTAAAATGGGACACTGTTTAACCACTTCAGCCCAGGAAGGATTTACCCCCTTCCTGACCAGAGCACTTTTTGAGATTCAGTTTTTATTTTTTGCACTATAAAAAAAAAAAAGAGCGACAGTTTTGAAAAAAAATATTTTTTACTTTTTGCTATAATGCATATCCAAAAAAAATATATAAAAAAACCTAATTTATTCATCAGTTTAGGCCAAAATGTATTCTTCTACATATTTTTGGTAAAAAATACACGTTTATCGATTGGTTTGCGCAAAAGTTGCTGCGTTTACAAACCATGAGAATTCATTTATGGCGTTTTTAATTTTTTTTTTACTAGTAATGGCGGCGATCTGCGATTTTTATTGGGACTGCGACAAATCGGACATTTTTGACACTTTTTTGGGGCCATTGACATTTTATACTGCGATCAGATCTAAAAAAAAAAGCCACTGATTACTGTATAAATGTCATTATCAGGGAAGGGGTTAACCTGTAGGGGGCGATCAAGGGGTTAACTGTGTTCCCTATGTGTGTTCTAACTGCATGGGGGCTGGGCTAGCAGGGGCATAACAGATCTAACTGATCCCGATCACAGGGATCAGTAGATCACTGTCATACGGCCTGTCAGAATGGGGAACCTCTGTGTTTACATCGGCAGTTCCCCGTTCTTCCTCTGTAGTAGGCGATCATGGGTTGCAGGCGGACATCGAGTCTGCCTGACCTGCTCACGGAGCGCATGACGGGCACGAGAGCGCGGTGGCGGCTGTGCGGACCGCTGTTTATAGCCAACTAGCCGTGTATCCACTCGATACGGTCGGCAAGTGGTTATATATTGTGTTATTAAATAAAACCAAAATGTATGATGAGAAGGCCTTTAATAAGTATGGAAGTTGAAAATGACTACAATAATAATAATCTTAATGTCAGGGGAAAAGCTGACTGTTTTTACACAGGAAAGAAATCATTAGAATTTAAAATAAATGATTCACTAGCATAGACTTCTGCCAATCACCAAGCCTATTGGCTAATTAGGCCTAAACACCTTTGTAAACTGCTGTATAATGATTATAGCAAGCTGTGGCATTTTATGGTTACCACAACATATAATTTAGTAAGGCCACATGTGATTATAAAGCCCTCGGGAGGTTGATTTTAGAAGGTATTTTGTGCCTGGAAATTCTGCTATACCATATTGTCACAGCCTATAACAATGAGATTGCATAATGTTGTATCAATAGACAAAAAAGGCCCTAACTTTAGTGATGGTTGTGTTAACCAAAGAGAAACCCATAATTAGAGAATCACGGTGCCCAGGAAAGTCTTTCATTTTAATGTTTCCTGAATTGGGTGAAACCTATAGAGTTGCTGCAAATAGAAAAACGTGGTACATTATTAGTCAATAAAAAAAAATTGTATAAGCCAATACTTGCACATCTGAAACCTACTTAAAGATTTTTCTATGATCTGCAGTTCAGTAGCTCTTCTGCAACTGTATTACTTTGAATATATACCCTTATTCTTTCACATACGGTATAGGCATAGGCTTAGTATGATCAAGTGTGTTTGATACCCACTGATAAGCAGCAAAAATGAGATGTACTTACCGTAGCTCATTGGCTTGACATAAACAAGCACTTTATGATTCATAACTCCAACAACAGGAATTTTGAATTACCTGTAAATTACATATCTTGGAGTACACTACAGTACACAGGCTTGATAGTGATAGTATCCTGTAGCTAAGTGCATGCGTTGCACCAAGTGCTGAGCTAAGCGCCCAAGCAGGATCCAGTGCCCTAAGTAACATTACAGGCAATCCCCGTGGCATGGGGTCCAGCCCTCAAGGATTTACCAAGGTTGTACTGTTCTGGATGCACTGCTTCTTTTGCTATATTAGAAGACAGTGAGGTATTGATTGGATAGTTGATCAAAAAATTGAAAGTAAAATGAACTAGTTAACCATCTCAATACCAAACACTTTCACCCCCTTCCTGTCCAGGCCAATTTTTAGATTTGAGCGCTGTCACACTTTGAATGACAATTACTCAATCACTCAGTATTTTACCAATTTTTAGCATTTTTAGAGACAGATTCAGACAGAGCTTTCTTTTGGCATTTCCCCTAATGAACTGCAGCTCCCCAGTGTTGGCAATGCTCATGCAGCCCCAGACCATGACACTCCCACCACCATGCTTGACTGTAGGCAAGACGCACTTGTCTTTGTACTCCTCACCTGGTTGCCACCACATATGCTTGACACCATCTGAACCAAATAAGTTTATCTTGGTCTCATCAGACCACAGGCATGGTTCCAGTAATCCATGTCCTTAGTCTGCTTGTCTTCAGCAGACTGTTTGCAGGCTTTCTTGTGCATCATCTTTAGAAGATCCTTCTTTCTGGGATGACAGCCATGCAGACCAATTTGATGCAGTGTGTGGCGCATGGTCTAGGCACCCCCCACCCCTTCAACCTCTGCAGCAATGCTGGCAGCACTCATATGTCTATTTCCCAAAGACAACCTCTGGATATGACGCTGAGTACATACACTGAATTTCTTTGGTCAACCATGGCGAGGCCTGTTCTAAGTGGAACCTGTCCTGTTAAACCACTGTATTGTCTAGGCCACCATGCTGCAGCTCAGTTTCAGGGTCTTGGCAATCTTCTTATAGCCTAGGTCATCTTTATGTGGAGCAACAATTCATTTTTTCAGATCCTCAGAGAGTTCTTTTCCATGAGGTGCCATATTGAACTTCCGGTGACCAGTATGAGAGAGTGAGAGTGATAACACCAAATTTAACACATCTGCTTTCCATTCACACCTGAGACCTTGTAACACTAAGGAATCACATGACACCAGGGAGGGAAAATGCCTAATTGTGTTGAGTTATTTTGAGGGGACAGCAAATTTCCACTGTTATACAAACTGTACACTCACTACATTATAGCAAAGTGTCATTTCTTCAGTGTTGTCACATGAAAAGATATAATAAAATATTTACAAAATATGTGAGGTATGTACTCACTTTTGTGAGATACTGCATATAAAATATATTTGTTTTAATGATATCATTATACATATATTTTATAGTTTGTTTTTTAACTTCAGTATTTATTAAAGTATTTTAGCGATACATCAGTATATCTTGCAATAGATGCAAATACTATGATAACCAGTACATAGTACAAACAAATACAGTAAGGTAGGTTGTGAAAACATACTTTGCGCAACAAGAAAGTAACTGAACAGTTATATATTGGTGTGTTGCTTAGAAAGTGCAGGACTGCAAACTTAGTAATGATAGTAATAGAGCAGGTGGTCCCACAGGGTTTTGAAATTCTGGGGTTGAGCAGATTAATGTGTGAATCAAGGCAGGGGTGAGCATTTGGGGTGTACTAGCCAGGGGTGCCACTTTTTCAGGAATGCAGGACATTGCATATGGGCCCTGTCATACATGAATTCCATGAGACAGTGGTTGTTTAATGACAAAAACACTCCCGTAATAGAAGGGGCGTTTGGAAATCTCCAGCTTCTGGCGATAGCCAAACGTGTGGCAATAAAGATGTGGGATAAGATGATGGGGGTTTTTGTTGGCCATGAGTCAATGTCTAAGCCCAAGAGGACCATTTGAGGGGATAAGGAAATGGAGGTTGAGTAAATAGAAGAGAGAAATTTCATAAGGGTAGCCCAGAAATGTTTTCGTTTGGGGCAAGTTCACCAAATATTATAGGGGTGTTCCAGAATGTCCGCAATTCCTCCAACAGGCACTCAATGTCGAAGGGTATATCTGGGCCAGTTTAGAGGTCATGAGGTACCAGTTGTTGAGAATTTTCTGAACAGATTCCCAGTGCAGTACACAACGGAAAATGTTTAGAGGCCTTTGAAGGGCATGTTACCATTGTTGTGGGGTGTAGTTGCATTCTAGTAGATTTTCCCAGTGTAGCATGGCAGACGTTTTGGTTTCAGGTGTAGGGGCTGTGATGAGCTTATAGATGTAGGAGATACCTTTCAGATAGGGTTTTTCTGTGTTGTAAAAGTTCAGGAGGTGCCAGAAGAAGAGGTTCTTTGACCATGGTGTACGTGAGAGAGCTGAACGTATTCTGAGATGTTGGAAGGAAAGTAGTGAGGAGTGCTGGAAAAGACTTCCAATTGTTTTGAGGCCGGCAGACAACCAATTTGATAATAGGATATCAGGTGTGATGGTTTGCAGGGTTTTCAGAGGTATGAAGTTCAGTATCTGGTGGGGTATACCTCCATTCTGTTGGTAGGCTGCTCACCATGTTCTGATAGTAGCATTGACAGTGCTAAGAAAACTTTGCTGGCTGCGATGTTGTAGGAGTAATGTGTTGAGAAGCATCTTAGGGCAGGTTGCTAAGGCTGTAGTTTTTATTTGGCGCCAAGGGTGTTGTGAGTCTGACTTCCACCAATATTTGGCTTGATCAAGAATGGTTGCCTTAAAGTATGCTGATATGTTAGGTGCTCCCATTCTACCGGCATATGTTGGTGAGCATAGAGAAGAGCGTTTAATTCTGGGGTGTTTCCCATTCCATATAAAAGAAGTCAGTACAGCTTGTAGCTTGTTGAGGCGTGATTGCAAAAAAGTGATAGGAAAAGTTCGGAATACATATAGTATATGAGGTAAAAGGTACATCTTGGTTAGTGCAATGCATCCAGCCCATGATGCTTTAATATTTTGTAGATCTTGTGCTGTTTTTTGTAGCTTAGAGATTGAAAAATTTAGCAGAAGTAGGCGAGAGGTAGGAGTAGTCAGGCGAATACCTAGATATGAGAGGGTAGAATCGGGGGTCCACAAAAAAGAGGTATTTTGAGCTATGCTTCGTTTGATATTTAGGTCAATGTTTGATCCGA
Organism: Glandirana rugosa; assembly: GCA_018402905.1. Classification (NCBI taxonomy): domain Eukaryota; kingdom Metazoa; phylum Chordata; class Amphibia; order Anura; family Ranidae; genus Glandirana; species Glandirana rugosa. The sequence continues at coordinate 241,782 of BLSH010358031.1, forward strand.
TCATACATGATTTGGAATAGTTGATTTTGTATAAGGACGCTTTACTGAAAAGGTCTAGGGTGTGGTGTAGGTGAGAAAGTGATTGTGTGGGGTTGGTTATAGAAATGATCACATCGTTGGTGTAGAGGCCGATTTTGTGGTTGAGATCACCAACTTTAATGCCAGAGATGGAGGGATTGGTACGAATTGAGTGTGCCAGTGGCTCCATAACAAGGGTAAAAATTAGCAGGGATAGGGGACATCCCTGGTGTGTTCCGTTGGTTATTTGGAAGGGGTCTAACAGAATGCCTGAGGTTATGCACTAGGGGAAGAATAAAGTGTCATTATCGCTCTTAGTATCGGTCCAGAATTTTAATAGCACTGCTTTAGCAAGTTCCAGTCAACTCTATTGAACGCCTTCTCTGCACCTAAGGAGATAATAGAGAAGTCGTTCGGTGGTGCTCGACCCATTGTAGTAGGTCAATGTAACGTCGGGTGCCATCAGATGCTTGCCTGCCAGCCGCAAACCCCACCTGGTCGGTGGCCATGTGGCTAAAGAGAGAGCCGTGTGGCTAAAACTTTGGCATAGAGTTTTGTGTCGGTATTTAGTAGTGAGATGGGTCTATAGCTTGCTGGGTCTTGAGTTGGTTTACCAGGTTTTGGAATTGTGGTGATGTTGGCTTCAAGCCCTTCTGGGGAAATGGAGCCAGTTGAGACAATATGATTGAAGGATTGACATAGATGAGGGGCTAGTAGTTTGTAAAATTGTTTGTAATATTCATTGCAATAGCCATCAGGTCCAGGGGCCTCGTGTAGTCGAAGCTATAGCTCATTCTAGTTCAGGTAACAGGAAAGGACCAGAGATGGCATTCAGTTGTTCCGAGGTTAGTGATGGTAGGTGATGCTGGTCCAGGAACTGTGCTATGTCTGTTGGTGTGGGGGAGGGGGCTTCCCCTGCAGAGGCAAGGTTGTATATGTTGGCGTAGAACTGACTAAATCGTTTGGCTATGTCTTTAGGGTTGATAAGGCGGGTGTGAGCGAGGGAGGTAAGATATGAGATTTTTGCGTGTATTAGGCACCGTTTAAGTTGTTTCGCAAGGCCAGCCCCTGGCTTATTGTGATGAGCGTAGAAGTGTACTTTTAGCTTTTTCAGGGATAGGTCGAAGTTCGCATGCAAGTGTTTGCTCAGTGTGCGTCTGGTGTTGCAGAGTTCGGTATCTAGAAGTGAGGAATGTTGGGACTTGTGTGCAATTTCAAGAGAGCGTATTTGGTCTAGTAATTTATAGGTGGTAGCATTGCATTTCCTTTTTTTGTGAGCCCCTATTTTTTTGAGAATGCCTCTAAGGCATGCTTTATGTGCAATCCAACAGACTGTGGGATCGGATACAGAGTCAGTATTTTGTAGAAAATAGTTTTCACTCTCGGATGAGGCAAGTTTCTGAAGATGGGGGCGATAAATCAGGGAGGTGTTGAGCCTCCACCTTGTGCCTGAATGCTTGGGTTGAGGTGGGAATAATTTAAGTAAGATTGGAGTGTGGTCAGACCACGGGATGGTGTCAATTTTGGCATCTTGTACTGCTTGGGGAGTATGCTTATCTACCAGAAACATGTCTATCCTGGAATAGGATTTTTGTGTATGCGAAAAGTAGGCGTAATCTCTTTCTGCACTATTTAGGCATTTCCATGGATCATATAAATCTTCAGATCAGAGTAGAGAGGAGAGAGCAGTGGATTGTCTGTGGGATGGATTGGAGAAGTCTCGAGCTGGGTCGACTATTTGAAGTCGTCACAAATGATTAGGGTGTTTTGTCAGAAGGGTTCTAGTTTTCCCATTACAGTTTTATAAAATTGGCCTTTTGGTATTAGGGACATACTCATTGACAATAGTCATAATGCGGTTCTCGATAGTGACATTTAGAATGACATACCTGCCATAGGGATCAATCTCAGAATGAAGTAATTGGAACACTACTGTGGAGCGTATGGCAATGAGGACACCAGTTTTTTCTTAGCGCGATCTATGGCGATGTCAGCTTGTGAAGTGAAGTGCAGGAAAGAGTTTGAGAAATAACTGTTGTATTTAGTGGATTAGATCTGGAGGTTTGACTGTTTCAGGGATGCCCCTAAACGTAATGTTATTTCTTCTAGAGCAATTCTCCAAATCTGCCACTTTAGCGTGCAGAAAACGTATTTCCTCAGAGTGCTCATGGTAGGCCTCAGAGGCCTCATGGTGAGCGGAGGTATGGTCTGAAAATTGTCTCTCAAGGATATCTGTACATTCCTCCACATGCTCCACTCTGGAGTGCAGAGAGGATAAGGAGGATCCTTGATAGAATGTTGGAGCTGGTTCAGTGCTGTCCATGTCATCTGCATGAGGAGCAGGGTCCTGTGTCTCTGTGTCTGCTGGCAGAGATGGGAGAGGAGACGCCATTCCGGTGCCATTTTGGCTGCCCTGCATGGCTGGCTGTGTGACGTAGTCTGTGAGTCGGCGTGTCTTATGCAGGCAACTGTTCTTCTTTCTGGGCATGTCGCTGTGTCGCCCTGTGTATTGGCTCCCCTTCTGTGTAGGAGAGAGGGGAGAGGGGTAGCTGCGTTAGGCAGAGGGTTGCTAGTTGTCCCGAGGCTGAGTGGAGCTAGTGGGTTAAACAGCCATCTTGCTCCGTGGCCAGCCATGCCCCCATAGATATTTTTTATATACAGATACACATTCAGCCAGGGAATATATACCTGATTAGGTGTACTATTGTCTCTAGTACTTCATGACCGTTCTCTAAATCTTTAAATGTATCCATTTCTAAAAAAAAGTTCTACGTTTTTTATTTTGCATGTATTTATTGCCTAAGATTGTAATCATTTTGCTTAGCTTGATTTGGCATTTTTTTTCCATGTCATTTGTATATTGCTTATTTTTAAAGAGCCGCTGGGCTCTGTAGTCCTGCGACTGGTTTAAATGTACTGTATGTGACGGGAGTCACTTTGGGCGGGGGGCTTGTGGAGCCCAGCTTACCTTGGAGAGCGCTGGAGGCTCCTTGTCCAGCTCCCCCGGCCCCTCCTATGTGTAAGTCACCCTGTGTCTATTAGACCGAGAACCCCAGTCGGATCTACCTAACCTGACTCACTGTACAACCACACCGGACTCAGCATTTCCTTTTAACACTGTTGTCCTACATTCTATGTGTGATTTGTGCTGAAAGAGTGAGGGGGCTCTTTCACTTGGGACATTAATATTTCTCAACACTGTCCCTCAAGAAATATATCAAGATAAATAAATAATTTCACCTTTCCAACTGTTGATATATTTTATGAGCTTGGTCTCATGGACTGTTGTGGACATTTTGCTAGATCGTTTGATGTGTGGCTGTGTCTCATTGTTCTATTGTTTGTCTGCCTTGGGAGCAACCTATTATGGGATGTATATGTCTATGTGGATTAGCTGTGAGAGCGGAGGGGGGGAATTTCTCCAACAGCCTCCCTGCTGATAAGGTGGTCTACTGTTAAAAAATGAAATGTGCCTGTGTGTCTCTTGTTACGAGATGTAAAGTTTACCCTGTGTCATTATGCAAAGAAGGAGGGATTGTCCTCTGAGTGTATACCTTTCTGTACATGTGTTTGAATAAACAGTTTTGCTTCCCTACACTGCTGTCTCAACAAGTGAATGGGAGCGCTAAGGGGTTTTGGATCGTGCTGGTACCAGGCAAGGAAGCTTATATACGGAGGACATAATCCAGCTGAGGACGGGGGTCTGTGACACTGTTTAAATAGCCCTTCAGAACCTTACACCCCCAGGCCTATAGAAGGAGCTGGTGGCTCCGAGCGCATAGCCTGCTGTCCCAGCAGTCTTGTCTATTCCAGTGACGTCACATCCACCGTGCGTTCCATGCTGGTTGATGTGGACTTCCTGATGGCAACAGGATGCTCCATCCATCCCTTCCACCTCCAGCGATTCCCCATCACAGCGTGGTGCCTGCAGGACAGACCAGAGTGGCATCTCTATGCTTTTGTTGAACATTTTGCTACTCGATCTTGTGACTTTTTGTAACCTTTGTGAATAAGCTGACTTTTTAACTGCTACACTTAGGTGGCGCTTCCTTCTCTTCCCGAGAATTTTTCACAGCCTAGCCATTTAGAGGAACCCAATATACGAGGAAGCACCTTCATTCCCTCTAGGGAGATACGTTACATATCTAATTTCCTGACTATCACCTTTTTGGAGACCCTGGAGCACCAGGACAGTAGAAACACCCACAAAATTACCACATTTTGGAGAGTAAACTCCCCAAGGTATTTTTTAAGAGGCACGGTGAGTTGATGACTTAATTTTATTACCACAAGTTATTGGAAAATGTGGAAAGAAACCGAAAATTCATGTTTTTACATAAAGTTGTCAATTTAATAACATATTTCTCATACGCAGCATGGGCATACTTAGAATTACACCCCAAAATACATTCAGCTACTCCTCCCGAGTATGGCGTTACCACATGTATGAGACATTTTCACTGTCTATATTGATTATGTACTGGACATTGCATCTTGTGTATCACACAAATTAACCAATTGTGTCAAAATGGACACCTCTATACTAATGATCAGGGAAAATAGCTTAGTGTAGCATCACCTATAGCAGGTCCAGTTCCTAAAAGTCAAGCAAGTCTAGCCTACTGGTACATGGCTGCCCCTAGGAATGCTATGCACACAGGCCAGGGTTAGTGCAGGGGGCAGACAGAGGCAACGCTGCACTGGTGTGGGATGATCAGGGACACTGTAACTGATGTGGTGGTGATCAGGGACGCAGTAACTGGTGTGGTAGTGGTCATGGACACAGTAAGGCCACTTTCACGCGAGCATTCCATTCAGGTCCGCCTGTCCGTTTTTCAGGCGGACTTGAACGGACGCTCCATGCAGCCCTATGGAGTGGCGGATGTCAGCGGAGACATGTCTGCTGACATCCGCCGCTCTCCGATCTGATCCTGTCCGTGAAATCCAGACGGATGGATACCCTATTTTCCATCTGTCTGTAGAATCGGATCGGAGCAGATTGGATGAAAACAGACATGCGGATCCGTTTTCATCCGATCTCCATAGCGGAGAGAGGGGGTTCTGACAGATCTGTCTCCGTACAGTGAGCGGAGACAGATTTGTCATCCGCCTGCTTGGCGGGGAACAGCGAATCGATCCCTGCTGAGCAGAGCGGACTCCGCAAACGGATAAGCCCATATGAAAGAGGCCTAAATGGTGTGGCAGTGATTAGGGACAATATGACTGGTGTGGCAGTGATTAGAGACAATGTGAGTGAACTGTAGTAATTAGGGACACTGAGTGAGCCCAGTGATTAGGGACACTGTAGGTGGATGGTGGTGACTAAGGACACTACAAGTGGGAGGTGGTGATTAGGGACACTGTGAGTTGGTGGCAGTGATTAGGGACACTGATTGGTACGACAGCGATTAGGGACACTGTGAGTGTGTGGTGGTAATTAGGGACACATTAAGTGGCTGTGATCAGGAACGCTAACTGGAACTGCGGTGATTAGGGCCACTGAGTGGGTGGCGGTAATCAGGGACACCACTTGGCGTGGCGGTGATTAGGGATACTGACAGATAGCACTGGTCTGGTGAAATTGTACTGCTGTGGCGGTGATCAGTGAGAATGGCTGGCGGCACTGACATACAGTGATATAGCAGCTAGCCATTGTATATGATCACTGCCACAGTGGTACAATGTCACCATAATGACACTGCACTTGCTCTGCTGACAGCATGTTAAAAATATATACAGTATCTCACAAAAGTGAGCACACCCCCTACCATTTTTGTAAATATTTTACTATATCTTTTCATGTGACAACACTGAAGAAATGACACTTTGCTACAATGTAAGGTAATGAGTGTACAGCTTGTATAACAGTGTAAATTTGCTGTCCCCTCAAAATAACTCAACACACAGTTTTGATGTCTAAACAGCTAGCAACAAAAGTGAGTACACCCCTAAGTGAAAATGTCCAAATAGGGCCAAATAGCCATTTTCCCTCCCCGGTGTCATGTGACTAGTTAGTGTTACAAGGTCTCAGGTGTGAATGGGGAGCAGGTGTGTTAAATTTGGTGTTATCGCTCTCACTCTCTCATACTGGTCACTGGAAGTTCAACATGGTTCCTCATGGCAAAGAACTCTCTGAGGATCTGAAAAAAAGAATTGTTGCTTTACATAAAGATGGCCTAGGCTGTAAGAAGATTGCCAAGACCCTGAAACTGAGCTGCATCACGGTGGCCAAGACCATACAGTGGTTTAACAGGATAGGTTTCATTCAGAACAGGCCTCACCATGGTTGACCAAAGAAGCTGAGTGCACATGCTCAGCGTCATATCCAGAGGTTGTATTTGGGAAATAGACATATGAGTGCTGCCAGCATTGTTGCAGAGGTTGAAGGGGTGGGGGGGTCAGCCTGTCAATTATCAGACCATACGCCAGACACTGCATCAAATTAGTCTGCATGGCTGTTGTCCCAGAAGGAAGCATCTTCTAAAGATGATGCACCAGAAAGCCTGCAAACAGTCTTCTGAAGACAAGCAGACTAAGGACATGGATTACTGGAACCATGTCCTGTGGTCTGATGGGACAAAGATAAACTTATTTGGTTCAGATGGTGTCAAGCGTGTGTGTCAAGGCTATAAGAAGATTGCCAAGACCCTGAAACTGAGTTGCAGCACAGTGGCCAAGACCATACAGCAGTTTAACAGGATAGGTTCCACTCAGAACAGTCCGTGCCATAGTCGACTAAAAAGGTTGAGTGCATGTGCCCAGCATCATATCCAGACGTTGTCTTTGAGAAATAGAGGTATGAGTGCTGCTAGCATTGCTGCAGAGTTTGAAGGGGTGGGTGTATAGGGAATTTTATGATCATGCTGTATCACTATATGTGTTTCTGTATATATAGATTTCTGTTTGTATTAAGTATCTTGTTTTCTCTGACAAGTAGCTGAGTGGCAGATTCTGTTACCCAGTGTCAGCATTGTACGATGACAATGCATATCTTAGTCAGGAACATAACAGATGAGAAGTGCATAGATAACGTTTTGGGTGTTAGCAGCTTGAGATAATATATTGCATTTCATAAACAATTTGTACGTAAGGTATAAGAATTGTTAAGTCACGTTTGTACGTCAATAGTAGAATGGGAGACACAGATAACCAGATAAGCAGACACGCATATTGGGTGTGTTTATGGTGAAAACAGTATAAAAGGCTGGAGCCCGTCACATGAAATTTGGAACATTCTGAGATATACATGACTTAATGTATTTGAATGTTTCCCATATATATATATGCAATAATAAATCTCTTTAATTTGGAACCATCTTGCTCAAGTATTTTCAGGTATAGGAGAAAACCCTTCACATGGGTGGTCAGTCAGTGCTCAGACCATATGCAGCACACTGCATCAAATTGATCTGAATGGCTGTCGTCCCAGAAGGAAGGCTCTTCTTACGATGATGCACAGGAAAGCCCAGTTTGTTGAAGACAAGCAGACTAAGGACATGGATTACTGGAATCATGTCCTGTGGTCAGGGCTGGCCCAAGACATTGTGCTGCCTGGGTCCAAGAATGAAATGCTGCCCCCCCCC
>BLSH010358031.1:266705-277736 GCA_018402905.1 Glandirana rugosa
CTTAGATTAACCAAAGTTATTTCTCTTTCGTTCATTGACGGACGCAGCAGCTCTATTCACGACATGTGGGTTATGCCACCTTTCACTAGGAGTGGACTAGGCAGAACACAGCTCAGCTAAAAGCAGACAAAGCCCCTCCCAGAGGCAGTCCTCACTTGGTATAACCCCTCCACCCTGCTAAGCACACTCAGTTTGTAACAAGCAGTACAAACTCAACAAAAGAGGGGTGGGTGCTGCGCCCGTCAATTAACTCAGAGAAAAGGATTTTACAGTAAGTCAAAAAATCCTATTTTCTCTTTCGCTAATTGACGGACGCAGCAGCTCAATTCATGACATGTGGGGACATCCCAAAGCAGTGTCAAAACGAGTGGTGGGTAACGCAACAACAAACTGTACCCAACAGAAGAGCTCTCCGTGAGGAACCAGACGCGCCTCACGCCGCCGTCTGCAAAACTTTGCGGCCAAATGCAGCATTTGAGGATGCTGAAACATCAACTTTGTACAACTTCGAGAAGGTGTGCACAGAGGTCCAAGTAGCCGCCTTGCACACTTGAGATACCAACGCCTGATGTTGGAAAGCCCAGGAGGTGCTAATCGCCCTGGTAGAGTGAGCCATGACCGGAAAAGGGGGCTCCAGACCCCGAACAGTATACGCACAGGTCACCGTCTGTCTAATCCAACGGGAAATAGTGGCCGATGAGGCCCCCAAACCCTTGCGCAGGCCATCCACCGCGACAAAGAGCGCATCCGACCTCTGAAAGGAGGCCGTAGCTGCCAAATACACCCGCAGAGCCCTGACCACATCCAGGAAGTGCAAGGCAACCTCCTTAGGGTGAGAAGAGCACAGGCACAGCGAAGGAAGGACAATTGATGTGAAAAGAAAAGACCACCTTCGGTAAAAAGGAAGGCGACGGGCGCAAAAACACCTCATCCCTATGTAGGACCAGATACGGAGACCTACAGGACAGAGCCGCCAGCTCAGACACCCGCCTGGCGAATGGGATAGCCACCAGGAAAGCGACCTAATGCGAAAGCAGCTGCAAAGAGATTTCCCAAGGAATGCGTCGCCAAGGGACGCTGAAAAAAGATCGCCAGGGCAGAAACCTGCCCCTTGATAGTGCTTAACGCCAGCTTGTGGTCTAGGCCTTGTTGAAGGAAGGCCAGCACCCGTGCCACCGAAAAAGAACGGGGGTTCCACCCTCCCCCCCCCCCCCGCTTCACACCAGGCAATGTAAGCCTTCTTATGTGAAGTGGACTTACGCGCCTTGAGCATGGTGGGAGTCCCCGATTCAAAGACCCCCTGATCCCTCAACTCCTGGGATTCAATAGCCAGGCCGTTAAAGCCAGCGAGGGTAAAGCAGGGTGCAAGATGGGGCCCTGGGACAGCAGATCCACGGGAGGCGCCAGGGAACATCCACCACCATCCGCACCACGCTGGCGTACCAGGGACGCCGAGGCTAATCTGGCGCTGCCTCTATTCTGCGCAACTGGCACGGAAGCAGCATGAGAGGGGGAAAGGCATAGAGGAGCCAATACCGGGACCATGGAGCCACGAGGGCATCCGCAGCGTCTGCCAACGGATCCCTTGTTCTGGTCACGAAGGACTGCACCTTTCGGTTGAGCCGGGATGCCAGCAAGTTCGCGTCTGGCGTGCCCCACTTTAGACAGATCTGGCGGAACATGTCCGGGTGCAGGGACCACTCTCCCTGATCCAGCCTCTGGCAACTGAGGTAGCCCGCCTGCCAATTTTCGATGCCTGGAATGTGAACGGCAGAGATTGCTGGCACGTGAAGTTCTGCCCACCTCAGAATGCGGGCTACTTCCACGCTGCCGTCGAGCTTCTCGTTCCGCCCTGATGATTCACATAGGCCACCGCCGTGGCATTGTCCGACTGAACTCGGACAGGCCGGCCTCGCAACCTCCCCGACCAGTGGGAAAGACAAAGCCTGATGGCCCGAAGTTCCAGCACATTGTTCGGGAGACGAGACTCCTCCGGGGACCAGCGACCCTGGGTCGACCCAGGAACCCTCCCCAGCTCGACAGGCTGGCGTCTGTGGTGACCACCGTCCATACCAGGGAAAGAAACGACTTCCCCAACCTCAGGGCCAGAGCCCGCAGCCACCAGATGAGAGGAGATCTTGCCCGGCGGTCCAACCAGATCCAAGGACGCAGAGGACCTGACCCACAGCTGCAGAATTGTCCCCTGCAAGGGCCGGGTGTGACTCTGGGCAAACGGTACCGCCTCGAAGGTGGACACCATGAGCCCCAAGACCAGCATGCAAAGTTGCAGGGAGGACCATCTCTGCGTTAGTAGGGACCGAATTGCTTCCTGAAGCGTCTGCAGATTGGCTGGCGGAAGAAAAACATCCACCTGAAACGTATCCAAGATCAGGCCCAGATATTCCAGGCGGTGCGACGGAGTCAGTGCCGACTTCAGGAGATTTATCCCCCCCAGCCGAACTCCTGCAGGGAGCTCAGAGTGATTGCCACGTTGTCCTTCAGAGCGGAGGCCGACAGTAGAAGGTCGTCGAGATACGCCACCACCGATATGCCCCTCTGCCGCAAAAGGGCCAGTACCGGGGCCATTAGCTTGGTGAAAACCCGGGGAGCGGAGGCCAAACCGAACGGGAGGGCCACAAACTGGTAGTGGTGTGCCCCCACCACAAAGCCCAAAAAAAGCTGATGCCGAGCGCATATGGGAATGTGCATGTTCAAGGAAGCCAAGAAATCTCCCTGGCGAAGAGCTGGACTGACTCCATTCTGAATTTCCGCGCCCGCACGAAGAAATTGAGCGCCTCTTCAGGTCCAGAACAGGCCGAATCCCATCCTCTTTGAGACCACAAGAGGTTGGAGTAGAACCCGCAGAAACGCTCCACGGCCGGAACGACCACCCCCTGGCTGAGCAAGTCCTGCACAGCCCCCCAATAGGGCCTGCCGTCGCCCCGGGGGGGAGCCTCATGTTGGAGGCGAAGAACCTGTCCAGAGGCTGGGCACGAAATTCTATTTTGTACCCAGACGAAACAACCTCGCGCACCCAGAGATCCGAAACGGGTCCACGAACCACAAGATACGTCCCCACACCCGAGCAACGGGCGGGGGCAACCCATCATGCGGAGGAGAGCTTCTCCTCCGCCTTCTCAGGCTTGCGCTGCCAGGGACGCTTTTGTCTGCCCGCAGCAGCCTTAGCGGGCTGGGAGCTTTTGCCAGCCAAACGGGTGCATGAAAAAACTTTTTCTGGCCCGAAAAAGAGGGGCCCGGCTTACGGCGGGGCTCCTTGCCCCTTCTTGGGTCAGGAAGGAAAGTGCTCCCCCCCACCCCCATGAGATCCTTCCTGATCTCATCCAGGGAAGCCCCAAAAAGCCGCCCACCTCGAAAAGGCAGGTCCGCTAGGCCATTCATTGATGCCTGGTCAACCCCCAGCATTTTAGCCAAAGCCAACGACTGATAACCACCGCAAAGACGGACAGCTTCGATATCATGGGAGTCATGCCCAGGGCAGCATCACAAAGATACCTGAGCCCCTGGTCCAGCTGGTCAGAAAGCTCCACACATTCAGGAGGCACCTGAGCACTGCCCAAATCGCGGTGCAAAATGGTCGCCCATTCCGCAAGCGCTTGCACCACCAGCGCAAAGGCCAGCGCAGGCCGCATGGCTGACCCCGCCAGGACGAACATCCTCGGTCCGCCTATCGGCCGGGTCCTTAGACGGGGTGCCCTCCATCGGCACCGTGGTCGCCTCGCTCAAGCGGGAGACTGGCAGGTCAACCGTAGGGGCCACCCACTTTTTTGCAGCAGGCTATCCTCAAAGGGGTAGCACACGGGAAAACGCTTGGGCATGGAGAACGAGCCCTGAAGCCGTTGCCATACCTTATATACAAACTGACCGAAGTAAGGCAAACAAGGGAACACCATAGGGGCCTAGGCCGCCTTATGTAACCCGAAGGCATAGGCCGCCTCCTGCGATGCTTCTGCTGGCTCCAGCTACAGCGCCTCACGGACCGCTGAAATCAAAGAGCCCACCAGCGCCTTCTCATGAGCCACAGTGGCCCCTGAGGATTCCTCCTCACCCTCAGAGGAATCAAGGCGCTCACCATCTGACAACTCGAGGGGGGTCCCCATCATGGTGGAGCCCCCCTCAGGTTCTGATTTCCCCCCTAAGGAAGGGGGCAGCCGCTTCGTTGCCGCCCTGCGGTCACGTGCCGGCTCCACCCGGGAGAAACAGTCCTCCGGGATCGCAGTCAAGTTAGCAAGGGGAACCACAGGTCCCAGCGCGCCCCCAGTCTCCCCAGAGACTTCTGACGGGGAAGCACCTGCTTCAGCCACCATAGCGTCACCCCCACCGGACACACACCACAACACAGAGGCCTAGGCACTGGGACAGGTGCCCCCCACCCCAAGAATCCGCCGCACAGGGGGGAAAAGCACCAATACACCAGGGACCGCCCCCCAAGCCTTCCGACCAGGGAAAAAATGGGGTTGACCATTCAAAAATGGCTGCCGTGTCTACTAGGTTCCAAACCGCGCGGCCGGCCACCGCAAAATGGCGGTCACGGCTATAGCACGCAGCCGGCTACAAGAAAATGGTGCCGACCGCCGCGGAAAGCGGCCGCCGATGGGAGAGCCCAGTCAGCGGGCTCAGGCTCGAGGAGACCCCCCCGGGGGGAGAGAGGTAGCAGCGAGCGGCGCAGCCCCGGAGAGTGAGGAGGAAGTGGGGGAGGGGCAAAGGAAGGGAGGCAAACCTAACACCCCAGGGGGGGGGGACCCGCCTGCCCCCCACACCCCGGCGGGAGCAGGGGGGCACACTTACCCATCCTGATGGGCGGAACGAGTATCTCACCCGAGACAGACCTGCCACACCCGCTACTCCGGGGGAGCTGCCGGCCAAAGCGACCCCTGTGACGCAGGCCCGTGAACCCGGTCCTAAGTGCTCTGGCGGGACATTTAACCGCATGCCGCCCCTCACGGAATGGGGCCTGACCCAGCGCGGAGCTAATCTAGGATATCCAGCCTGACACCCCGCCGGCTACTTGATTGTAGTCTTCATCAGAAGCAAAAATCTTCAGAAAAAAGAAAAAGGAAAATAAAAAAGGGGAACACAGGTCCCAGCAGGAAGCCAGGTCCTACTCCTTGCACTAGGCAGAAAAAACTGAGTGTGCTTAGCAAGGTGGAGGGGTTATACCAAGTGTGGACTGCCCCCTGGGAGGGGCTGTGTCTGCTTTTAGCTGAACTGTGTTCTGCCTAGTCCATTCCTAGTGAAAGGTGGCATAACCCACGTCATGAATAGAGCTGCTGCGTCCATCAATGAACGAAAGAGAAAAGTAATTTTTATTGAGACATAGTTTTGTGTTTTCTTGCTAGACAAGATACTTAAAAGGGGTTAAGACGTACATCGCATTGAGTCATAGCAATAGGCTTGCCATTGGACAATGCATTACTGTGACAAACAAAATATATAACTAAAAAAGAAAAAAACAATCACCACATCCATCTCCTCTCCATCCCCTACCATTCTTAACAATACAGTATTTGGTTACTCAATTAATGTACGCTGGTATAGTAGAATATAAAGGAAGTCATTCAGCTGGAAAAGGGTTGATAAGCCACTCTCAACCAGGATTGAGGTTTCCTCAGAGATTGCTAGTGGTTCTTTTAGCTGTGGCTGATGCACTTCCCTTTTGATAGTGCTCGCATGGTTCTGGGTCCAACACCACCAGCATGACATCAATCTATTTAATTTGTCTGTAAGGGTTGCCGTTGGACTAGCACTGTAAGGGGGTATTCTTCCCACTGACCAGCAATATAAGAGGCAGTCTTCCCACTGACCGCACTATAAATATTAGCAGGGGATCCCTGAGACTTGAATATTACTTAAAGGGTCCTTTGAGGTAAAAAGGCTGTCCTATTTTATATAAGCATAGTAATGATTGAATACAATCACAGGTACTATTAACGTATTCATTTCATGACTGACCAAAGGAATAAAGATAATTTTTTCATGTATTCTTTTGATGTAGTTTTCCCCTTGATTTTAGAACAATGCATTTTACTTGCTTTGCTCTATATGCAAAACATTTAGGCAACCTATGTGTAGGGTGATTGTGGTATCCATAACACCAAGGGGTTGATCTACTGAAAGTAAACAAGTGAACTTCCCTTAGGTTAGTGAATGTTTTGAAGATTCACAAGGAATACCCAATCATGTGCAAGGAAACAAAAATGGGATTTTTGTTTGCACATGATTGGCTGATGAAAGTCAGCAAAGCCTCACATTATTCACTAAGCAAAGGGGAAATTCCCTTGCAAAACCCACAACCTATTTTTGCTTTTAGTAAATAAACCACCGAAGTTCAATAACCTCAAAAGAATTCTTTTTATTTAGAGCACTGTAAATAAATGCAATGTCTAGTCAAAGTATGCTGATCATTGATAAAAAAGAGAAAAAAAAAATTATATTTTATATATATATATATATATATATATATATATATATATATATATATATATATATATATAGTTCTCTGCAAATGGTATCAAACTGTCTAGCTAGAAGAATGACATGAGAAGGACAGATCTATATATAAAAAGAACAATTGGGGGAAAAAAACGGATTTTATGGGATCAATCTGAGTGAGTGCAGAGCAATCTTACATCCCCCAAAAGTCCTCTCTCTCATTTTTACTTCCACATGACAGCCAGTAAAATATAGTATTGATTTTTGAAGGTTATATACAAGTCAGTCTCTTATATTACAATGAGTGCCAACACATTTTACAGCTCTTCCGTGGGTTTACAAGTAATAAATTGTTTATTAGAAGGCTTATTTGTAGCCTGAAAGAAAGAAAATTAGATCTGCTTGGCTGAAACCATGCATATATTTGATGTAATAACCTCTGGGAAAGTTGGCAAATAACCAGGCTAAGCTATGACGATATTCCCAAACTGCAAACCTACATGAAATGACAAGGACATTTTCTCTGGAGAGCCTTAGTACATAGGAACTGGTGCTTCTATACATCTAGTTGAGTAAGGGACACAGATGGGAACAGATACACATGCATAATCCCAAGGAGACAGCATCTGTGGGTCAACTGCAATGCAAGAATTTCCTTGATCCAGTTGGTGCAGATGCTAAATCCCCAAAGTGAACCATTTATATGGTATAAAGAAATGTAACTTGTCACACAGCAGAGCAGTGCTAAATAGAAGCTGGGAGTCAGACTTACTAGGCGATTATAACTTAATTTATATCTCATCTTGCTGCTGCCCAAACGTACCTCTGTATGTGATGGTTGGTTAAAGAACATAAGACAGCTTTCCTCAACTGGGGTGCCGCCTGGGTTCACCAGGGGTGTTGCAGCATCCTGGTTGAGAAAGTCTGTGAAGGCAGAGAAATGCTGAAAGGCAGATTGGGAGCTTGATAAGTTTAATAATAGGCAGTGCCATGGATGGGGGAAGGCTGCTTTCTGAATCACAACCAGTCTGCCTTCTCCTACCATACAGTACTGTTGTAAACAATTTTGCCTGGCAGTGCAGGTGCCAAATGTGAATTTGAAAGTAAAGGCAGGCTAGCACAGAAGGTGTCTGCCTCAGCCAGGTACAGTAAACTGTGTTTTATGAAAAGACTGTATGTATGTGAATGTGTGTGTGTGTGTGTGTGTGTGTGTGTAGACATGCATGTTTATATGTGTATGTGAATGTACGTGTGTGTGTGTTCGTTTTTTAGGGTGTGTGGGCAGGTGCAGAGACATCAATTACAAAGATAATGGCACCAACTTCCCATTAGAGCAAATATCAAGGTAGCACATAGAAATATGGGGACTTTAAAGTTAAACCATCAAAGACAATAATTGTAAAAATGTTACATTTTTTATTTATACGAAAGTTCATTAAAAACATTTCCTTCACACAAAAAAGGAGCATGGATAATCACCACAACATAATCGCATCACATTCTAATGCTTCTTTTTAGAGGTTTGGCCGTAGAGGCTTCTTCAGACAAGATGCGTGAATCATCAGCTCCAATGTTGATGGATAGGAGAACCAAGTTTATTCAACCACTTGCCGCCCAGCGTATAGCAAAATGAAGTCCGGGCGGGTGTGCAGTTATTCTGACTGGACGTCATATGACGTCCTCAGGATAACGGGCGATCGCCACCAGGTAAGGGAATACAGTGCACTGTAGGGATGCCTGCCAGTGCCATCCCTAACAGTGCTATATGTACCATTGCCCACCAGTGCCATGTACCATTGCCACCTATCAGTGTCCATCTGTGCCACCTATCAGTGCTCATCTGTACCACCTATCAGTGCCTATGCGTGTCCATCAGTGCCACCTATCTGTGCTCGTCAGTTCTGCTTATCAGTGCCACTTATCAGTGCCTCATCATCAGTGCCAATCCGTAGTGCCTCATCAGTGCCAGTCAGTGTAGCCTCATCAGTGGTCATCAGTGATGGAGAAAATGTACTTATACAAAATTTTGTGACAGAAACAAAGAAAAATTTTCGGTCTTTTATTTATTTGTAGCGCAAAAAAATGGATTTTTTGTATAACTTACCGTAAAATCCTTTTCTCTGAGTTCACTGACAGACGCAGCCTTCTTATGACACATGGGGTTATGCTCATCCTACTAGGAGTAGACTAGGCAAAAACAAAACAAAAGCGTAGGCTGGCCCCTCCCAGGGGGCCGTCTTCACCTCAGCATATAATCCCCCTGCTCTGCATAGCACATCAGTTCGTAACAAGCTGTACAAAACCAACGCAGAGGGGTGGGTGCTGCGTCTGTCAGTGAACTCAGAGAAAAGGATTTTACGGTAAGTTATACAAAAAATCAATTTTTCTCTTCCGTTCACTGACAGACGCAGCCTTCTTATGACACATGGGGACGTCCCAAAGCTGTGCCAATCAAGAGGGGTGGGCAAAAACCATAGCAAATGTACCCAACAGAAAGACGCCCTCTCAGGCGGCGCTAATCGCGCCTAAACTGCCGATTGTAATACTTTGCGGCCAAAAGCAGCATCCGAGGATGCTAAAACATCAACTTTGTAAAACTTAGTAAATGTGTGCACTGAGGCCCAAGTAGCTGCCTTGCACACCTGGGACACCGAAGCTTGGTGTCTAAACACCCAGGACGTACTAACTGCCCTGGTGGAATGAGCCGTGACTGGAAACGGGGGAACCTTGCCCCGAATCTCATATGCATGAGTCATGGTCCTCCGTATCCAACGTGATACGGTAGCTGACGAAGCCGCAAAGCCTTTGCGCGACCCTTCTGTCAGCAAAAATAAAGAATCAGACTTCCTAAAAGAAGCTGTAGAACTTAAATATACCCGCAAAGCCCTCACCACATCCAAAGAATGCAGCTCGACCTCTTTCGGATGTGGCGGTTGCGGACACAATGAGGGAAGAACAATATCCTCATTTAAATTAAAAGAAGAAACCACCTTCGGAAGAAATGAAGGTGAAGGCCGCAGAACTGCCTTGTCCTTATGGAGGACCAAGTAGGGTGACCTGCAGGACAAAGCTGCCAGCTCCGACACCCGCCTGGCGGATGTGATAGCCACCAGAAAAGCCACCTTCTGCGACAATAAGCGTAGGGGAATGTCCCTGATCTTTTCAAATGGCGGTTTCTGTAACACAGAAAGCACCAAATTCAAATCCCACGGTGCCAAGGGCGACCGTATCCGAGGGGCGACATGACGTACTCCCTGTACAAATGTACGGATCAATGAGTGAGACGCCAATGGTCGTTGAAAAAGAACCGCCAGGGCCGAAATCTGCCCTTTAAGTGTACTTAACGCCAGGTTCTTGTCCAGTCCTTGCTGCAAAAAAGACAGCACTCTGGATACTCTAAGAGCGGGCATTCCATCCTCCCGCCTCGCACCAGGTAATATAGGCCTTCCAGGTCCTATGATAGATCTTTCGCGAGGTGCTCTTACGAGCTTTCACCATAGTAGGGATTACGGAGTCCGAAACACCCCTATCCCTCAATACCTGGGCCTCAATAGCCAAGCCGTCAAAGCCAGCGAGGGTAAAGCAGGGTGCAAGATGGGCCCCTGAGACAGCAGGTCTTCGTGAAGTGGAAGACGCCATGGAACATCTGTCACCATCCGTACTATATCAGCGTACCACGGACGCCGCGGCCAATCCGGAGCTACCAGGATTGTCGGGATTCCCTCTGCTTATATCCTGCGCAAAACGCGCGGTAGAATCTTCAGAGGAGGAAAGATGTATAGTAGCTGATACCGACCCCAGTGCGTCCGAGGCAACCGCCAACGGATCCCTTGTTCTGCACACAAAGGCCTGTACCTTGTGATTGTACCTGGAGGCCATCAGATCCACTTCTGGGGTGCCCCATTTGCAGCAAATCTGGTGGAACACCTCTGGATGTAGGGACCACTCCCCCTGATCCAGCGTCTGGCGGCTGAGAAAATCCGCCTGCCAATTTTCCACGCCCGGGATGTAGATTGCAGAGAGAGCTGGCACGTGACGCTCTGCCCACCGAAGGATCAGAGCCGCCTCTGCGGCTGCTGCTGCGCTTCTTGTTTCGCCCTGATGGTTCACATACGCCACCGCTGTGGCATTGTCCGACTGGACCCGAACAGGGCGGCCTCGCAGCCTTCTTGTCCAATGAGACAGGCAAAGCCTGATAGCTCTCAGTTCCAGTATATTTATCTGAAGACGAGCTTCCCGTACTGACAAATGACCCCGGACGGAGGATTGTCCCAGGACTCCTCCCCACCCTGACAGGCTGGCATCCGTTGTCACTATCGACCAATTGAGGGGAGGAAAACTCTTCCCCAACCTTATGGCCGGAGCCCGAATCCAAATCAGCGACCCTCGAGCCTACTGATCCAACCTGATCCGTCTGTCTAGGGATAGGGGAGACTTGTCCCACTGAGACAGAATTGTCCTCTGTAGGAGTCGGATATGACTCTGGGCATAAGGCACCGCTTCGAATGTCGACACCATGAGACCCAATACTCGCATACAGAACCGTAAGGAGAACCACTGGCGTGACAACAGGGTTCGCAC
>BLSH010358031.1:281420-302393 GCA_018402905.1 Glandirana rugosa
CGTCATGCCGTGATAACGTGACTGGCAAGCTGAGACGTGGCTGGCAGGCCTCGCGACACAAGCCGCCCAGTGGCGGTAACTTTCTATCTCGTGACGAGCAGGAAGAGCAACTGCCCAAAAACTACTGCACGCCAGGAGCCTGCTGCTGTGTGTCAGCCACGCTGTATAAGCGAAAACTGGAAGCCACTTCCTGTTTTTAAGCACTTCCTGTGTCCAGGCTGCACTTCCTTGAGCTACCACCGGAGGCCGCCAGACCGCAGGCTGAGAACCGCATGGTCTCACAAACAAATGGATGCTGCCATTACACCCGCGCGGTCGGCCACGAACGAGCAGTGCTCTATCTTTCAATGGCGGTGACCCGCCGAACACAGCGCTCCGGACGGTCGGTGCAGAGTCGAACGGTCAGTGCAATAGTGCCGTACTGCAGCTGGGGGGAGTGGGAAGGGGGGGGGGGGGACGGAGGCTTAACCTCACAAGGGTACTACCCAAAAATGTCCCTCTACTGAGCCCCCACCGGCCGGCTTACCACAAAAAACTGCCCATACGCCCACTCTCCACGCTCTAAGGCGGCAGAGGGGTCCACTCACCAATCCTCGACGGGCGCAGCGGTAGCCACCGGAGCAGACTTACCATCCCCTAGGGGAGGCATGCTGCTGGCCAGGCCCTTTGGACAGGCGTACCTAGTCACTGGGCTCTAGTGGGGTTTAGCCACTGGCCGCCCGCACGGAACGGGCTCTATGCGGTGGTCACCCCGAAGGGCGGTCGCATAGTGTCGGCCGGACTGGGGAAAGATTTGGATTCGAGATATCCTCTATACCACCAGCCAGCTACTTGATAGCAGTCTTCATCAGACGAATCTTCAGGAGACCGCAGATCCCAAAGGGAACCAGGTCTACTCCTTGCACTAGGCAAAAGAAAACTGATGTGCTATGCAGAGCAGGGGGATTATATGCTGAGGTGAGGACGGCCCCCTGGGAGGGGCCAGCCTACGCTTTTGTTTGTTTTTGCCTAGTCTACTCCTAGTAGGATGAGCATAACCCCATGTGTCATAAGGAGGCTGCATCTGTCAGTGAACGGAAGAGAAAATAAAAACCGAAGGGGTGATCAAATACCACCAAAAGAAAGCTCTATTTGTGGGAACAAAATGATAAAAATTTTGTTTGGGTGCAGTGTCGCATGACCGCGCAATTGTCATTCAAAGTGCAACAGCGCTGAAAGCTGAAAATTAGTCTGGGCGGGAAGGGTGGTAAGTGCCCGGTATTGAAGTGGTTAAAATATGAGAAACGTCTGCTCGAGTCAGTCAAGCTCCCCCAGGCAAGATCTACCCCCTCATCGCCAAAGTCTCCAGCAGAGAGGGATATACGCGTCTCTGCATACTCACAAACGTAAGCGCAAACACACGGTAAGGTAAAAATATGTATTAGAAAGCTATCTTTGAGGATCACAGGTGGGGAGTATGGAGGGCGTCATCATATAAGCAGAGTATGTCTTGTGAAAGTGTACTGCCGCTGCTAGCGTGGAGCAAAAGCTCCCTTGCTTCCAAAGAATCCTCTATGGCTAAAATTAAAGGGTATGCCGAGTTCTACGGCTGTAATGAGAAACTCCTAGGTGTGTGTAATGCTGCACCATGCTCCCCTGGACTCCAACCACAGGTTGGCGATGGGGGTGGATCTCGCCTAGGGGGAGCTTGACTGACTCCAGAGCAGACGTTTCTCATATTTTAAATAAACTTGGTTCTCCTATCCATCAACATTGGAGCAGATGTATCATGCCTCTTGTCTGAAGAAGCCTGTACAGCGAAACATGTAACAAGTCCCTTTTGTATGAAGATAATGTTTTTAATTATATTTTGTACAAATAAAAAATGTAACATTTTTACAATTATTGTCTATTTGATTGTTTATCTTAGCACCTTTAAAGTCCTCATATGTCTATGTGCTACCTCGATATGCGTGTGTGTTCACAAGTTTATGAGTGTATGCATATTTATACGTTACTGTTGGACCTCATTCTCACGAGAGTACTTAAGCACAAATATGTGCAAGGGCCGTGTTTGCCTGCACAAGGATGCGCAAGTGTTCTGTGCATCCCCGTGCAGGCAGTCCCATTCATGTCAATCGGGATGCAGCGGCTGCATGGACACAGCTAATGCTCCTGATTTGGCATCTGTGTGGGTGCTGGTGTGGGTCCCCAAATGCAGACAGTGTGATATTTATGACACACTTCCACATAGATGACAAATTGGGATCAGTGGCTGCGCGGATACAGTTGACATGAATGGGACTGCCTGCCTGGGGATGCATAGAACTTGGCCCTCACACAGGCGTATGCTTGTAAACAAGGCCTTACTCCTGAACCTTACACCCCTGAACCCTACACTCTGTACGAACAAAACTGCTTTTCTAAGCTAGACTGCTTTTTTTAGACTGGGGTGCCCCAAGACTGAAAATACTTTCAAAGGGCGTCATGACTGAAAAATAGTTCAAAATAAGTGACATAATGAAAATAGCATGTTAAAGATTTGAGAATGGGCACTGCCCTTTCCCCATAACAGTATAACATAACAGGCCCCTGTAGTTAAAACTGAAGTTTATCCAAAAGATAATTTTGCTCCTATAGCTGAGGTGGGACATACTTCATTATAAGAAAGTTATGTGACTGCAACTAACTATAGGAGCAAAATTATCTTTTGAATAAACTTCAGCTCCAAAATAAAGTTTTTTTTATCCTGTTATTGTATGGGCTGACAGACTTCTCAGAAAGAGTTCAGAGAGTTTATAGGGCAACAACTGTAAGATCTCAATCTTATCTGGAAGTGAGATTGGGTACCTGGTTTTGAGAAGTATCAGCTCCACCCCCCCCAAAAAAAGTGCCAAATGTGACAGTGAAAGGGAGGAGGGTGCGAACAAGCGGAGCTTCCACTTTTGGGTGGAGCTCTGCTTTAAGCCTGTTTAGATTACTCTATAAGCACAACTGGGCCTGGTTCTCTTTAAATGAACTTGGGAGGCTAGAAATACGGTAGCACAGTGCAAAGGTTTTCAAATGTGCAGTGCAACTCCGAAGTACCTAAACTTCCATTCTGCATTATTGTTCCAGGTCAGAGAGTCACTAGATGGTGAGGCCAGAAAAATAAAATCAGTAATGGTAAGCTCCCATATTTCTGTATTTATGAGTTCCCTTGAAGGCCTCATGCACACAATGTAATTAGGCATGAAATATGCCTAGCGTAAAGACGCGTTGTTTTCTCATAGCTAGGGAGCCACGATTTGGGTGTACAGTCACAGAAGTGAATGGCTGTAGGCCAAATTATTCATGTAAACAATGTTTCTATGCATTGGCATTTACCCATGCATGAGTGTACAACATAATTTCACAAATAACTTGCATGTATATGCATGGGTAAATTCTGATGAACAGAAGCATCAGCATTTATACAAGTACAGGGGTGTACAGCCAATTAGCTTTATAGCTGGCAGTGCACCCCATCCGCGGCTCCCCAGCCACGGGAACATGTATTTTTATACACTAGGCATATTTTATGCCAAATTATGTTCATGTGCAGGGGCTCAAAAGGAAGGTGTGTGCCTGGGGGACTTTTAGAGTGGTTTTGCTTCTGATTCGGGTCCATGTCTCTGCAAAAGACACAGACTGGGAACCTAGGACCTGAATACAGATTTGGGGCCCCTGTGCCCAAACCAGCATTGACAGCTTCAACCCCCTGTCCTAGAGCAGAGACTCATTGTTTAGGATAATGTGATCAAGCTCTTACCTGATATTGTGTGGTATATATTCTGTGTGAGTGTTCAATAAAGAGTTCCAGTTTGCACCTAAGCTAGTGTTGCCTAGTTATTGGATGCAATGCTCAGCTATAATACCTGGTTCCAGAGTGGAGGAAGCTGTATCTTGGCCAAGGCAACCAAGCGGGGTACTAGGTGGTCTGCCACAGTTGCTATGGGCAAAAGCTTTTAGCAAATTCTTCAAACCTCAGACCCATGGTTATTTTGAAAAGAAGCCTGCCAACTTGTAATGTGTTAATATATACTTAAGTTTGTCTGTTGCTATACTATGTGCATGTATGTGTAAGTTTTTAGGATGAATAGGTTTTTATTATTAAAGATTTCAAGAATAATATAAAAAGAAATCCACATTG
Organism: Glandirana rugosa; assembly: GCA_018402905.1. Lineage (NCBI taxonomy): Eukaryota > Metazoa > Chordata > Amphibia > Anura > Ranidae > Glandirana > Glandirana rugosa. Next base: position 285,571 of record BLSH010358031.1, read on the forward strand.
ATATGAGTACAACTTAATATTATCCGCACAAATATAGTTTGTATAGTAAAAATCAACATCCTAAGACAAATACGATTGACACCTGCTACAAGTATGGGGATGTCTTGGGGTAACCACCCAGGAAAAGGATCAAAAGTGTGGGCGGCCGCCAAGGCACTCATGAGGGTGGAAGGTTGGTGCGGTGTCAAGAGACACTAAATAAACATTTAATGAATAACGTTCATGAGGAGAATAGGAAGAAAAAAAACAAAAAAAAACGCTTGTTTAAGTGCAGGTAAAGGAAGATCAGATATTGTGTCTTACATTACGTAGTGCTTCATACACCGCTCTAAAGGCTGGCTGTTTATCATCATGGTATACTCCTCTGTTCCCATGTAAAATAAAAATACCATCTTCCGCTTCTTTACAATTACTTCCATAGATGCAGTGATCAGGACGATAATTCCACTGACACGGGAAGACGTAAAGGCTTTCTGAATTAAAAACAAAAACAAGCTGAAAGCAGAATTGGTGCTAAGCCACTGAACAAGCCGATCATTAGACAATGAGACACATGGATGCAATGCTTCATTAAGCAACAGCACAACAATGTAATAGGCAGAAGAATAAATGAAAGTCGTATTTAATATTTTGCTAATATAATATTGCTACCAAAAATGTAACTTACAGAGAGATCAAAAATAAAATTACAAGATTAACCTTTGTAATTTTGCACATAACACTGTTTCATTAATATGCCGTTTGAACAGAGGAAATGAGGAGAAAGAAAGAAGTCCTCAATGTTCATTCAATATGTTTTAATATAGTTTCATCCCAGCTTGAAATCTCTCCATTTTCTATAGAATATCGAGCAGCACACCAAATGTATACAGTATTGAAGGGTACACTACTGCATAGCAGACACCTTATTTCAGTGAAATTTCATTGTATGTACCAAAGCACTGGAAAAAAACATACGTTTGAAATGGCCCTTATACCTACCACCTAGAGAAGCAAGAGCTTGGCCTGTTGGATTAAACTTAAATGGCACTGACACTGGGCACTGACAAACAGACACCTACACAGGCTAAACTGGATGGACTATTGTCTTTTTTCAGCCTTAACAACTATGTATCTATCGTGGAATGTGCGGAAAGTTAGATCCCTCAAATGTAAAAATTGGCTTTTCTGCTCTACTGGTGGGAGCAAAAAATTGCGGCTTGGAGCTCATACAAGGCTCAACATTCTCTTCCCATCCCTATGTAATAGCACGGGATACCTGGGCTACTAATCCCCAGTACTTTCACAAGGAAGAAATTAGGGCGAGTTACCTGGCCCCCACACCTGAAATACTGTGTATATTTTTGGCAGAATGCTACAGCAGCAAGGCATTGAATAAAGTTAAATATGTGATGCTGGTGGCTCTGAAATACAAGTGTCACCCACTCACAAAAGGAATAAATCTACAGGGTGGGCCATTTATATGGATACACCTTAATAAAATGGGAATGGTTGATGATATTAACTTCCTGTTTGTGGCACATTAGTATATGTGAGGGGGGAAACTTTTCAAGATGGGTGGTGCCCATGGTGGCCATTTTGAAGTCGGCCATTTTGAAGCCAACTTTTGTTTTTTCAATAGGAAGAGGGTCATGTGACACAAACTTATTGGGAATTTCACAAGAAAAACAATGGTGTGCTTGGTTTTAAACGTAACTTTACTCTTTCATGAGTTATTTACAAGTTTCTGACCACTTATAAAATGTGTTCAATGTGCTGCCCATTGTGTTGGATTGTCAATGCAACCCTCTTCTCCCACTCTTCACACACTGATAGCAACACCGCAGGAGAAATGCTAGCACAGGCTTCCAGAATCCGTAGTTTCAGGTGCACGCCATGGTCACCACCCATCTTGAAAAGTTTCCCCCCTCACATATACTAATGTGCCACAAACAGGAAGTTAATATCACCAACCATTCCCATTTTATTAAGGTGTATCCATATAAATGGCCCACCCTGTACATTAAATTGCAGATTCCATCACAGCAGACTGTTTAAAACAAAAAATGTCAATTTGGTCAAATCTGAACGGATTTAAAGTATTAATTTTCTATAAAAAAATTATGAAATTAAATTTTTAAAAAAAGAGACTGAATTAGTCTTTGTTAATCAAATCCTAATTCCTGATCTGTATTGAATTAAACAAAACATCAAATATGGTGCATGGTATCAGTAGCAAAAAAAACTTATCTCAAAAAGAACAAAGAATTGGAAATCTGAGCAATATGAATTCATTAGAACTAAACAGGAAAAACGGATTTTCAGAGAAAAATCTAAAAGTACCTGGGTTGTGAGAGAAGATAATATTGAGCAGATCCTGATCCCCCCAAGTTATATTTAACTTGTACTTTTTCAGCAATGGCATCAGGATTTCTCCCCAATGCAGACGAACTGTTGTCATGTCATTCTGTAAATGAAAATTAAGAAACATCTGTATAAAGATTTTTTTTTTTATCTGACATTGTCTAGAGCAGCCTTTCTCAACACCGTGGAACCCTTGAAATAATTCTCCAGTCTCGGGGAACCCCTGCTAAAAATTAAAAATGTACAACTCATGATACATTACTGTGATGGTCAATGGGAAGAATGCTCCTTACACTTGTGGTCATTGGGAAGAATTACCCCCTTACAGATAGATAAAAAGATCAATGATGTCAGTGGGAATTTATCTGAGAGGTAGAAATTGACCATTGCTCAAGGAACCCCTAGCAACCTCAGGAGAAACCCTAGAGTTCCATGGAACCCTCATTGAGAAACCCTGGTCTAGAGAGAACATATCAATATACATTAAAGGGGTTGTAAACCCTCAAGGTTTTTAACCTTAATGAATTCTATGCATAAGGCCTCATGCACACAGGATGTTTTTGGACTTTTTTTACAGCTGCTGTTTTTGGCTTCAGATATTTTTTCTTACAATCAAACTCTCCATCAGGTTATCCTATGTGTTCATGCACACATAGGGTGTTAACAACTGTTTTGGGCTGGGGTGTTTTTTTTGTGTGAAAAACAGTTATTGCAAAAACGTTGAAAAACCCACTGCAAAGCTACTCAAATTTTTATAAAGTTTTTTTTAAAATGTCCTGTGTGCATGAAGCCTTAAGGAGAAAAACCTCCTGTGATGCAGCGCCCCCCTTTTACTTACCTGATCCCTGTCTTTCCAGCGCTAGAGATGAGCACACCAGCTCCAGCCAGTGTCTCGGATCCTGATAGGATAGATTGATAGCAGTGTAGCCATTGGCTCCCGCTGCTATCAATCAAATCCAATGACCAGGGAGGCGGGACCGAGTCCTGCTGTCTGAGTCAATGGACGCAGCAGCAGGACATGGGAGCGCCCCTGCAAGGCGCTCGAGTGGCCCGAGGTAGAGCGGCTCTCCAACGGGGCGCTCGAGAAGAGGAGCCAGGAGCACTGCTGGAGCACCGCTGAGGGACCCCAGAAGAGGATGTTTGGGGCCACTCTGTGCAAAAAACTTGCACAGAGGAGGCAAGTATGACATGTTTGTTATTTTTTTATTTTTTAAAAGGAGACTTTACAACTAGTGTTGAGTGAACCCGAACTGTAAAGTTCGGGTCCGTACCGAACTTTGGGGTGTCCGGGACCTGGACATTTAAAAAAAAGTTTGGGTTTGAGTTCGGGGGTTCTGGTATTTGATTCCACGTGTTGAATAGCTGCCAAGGGCAGCCAATCAACAAGTGTTTCACTGGTTTGCCCTTAGAAGCCATCACAGCCATGCCTACTAATGGCATGGCTGTGATTGGCCAGTGCATCATGTGACCCAGCCTCTATATGGGGCTGGAGTCACCGTGCTGCATGTCATATGCTCTCAAGCTAGTTTAGGGAGAGGATGCTGCTGGCTCTGTGAGGGACAGATTGCAGATATTATATAACATCTCATCCTGCATTACTGAACGATCTGATTGTGGACTAGGTAGAGATTACTAGTACTGCTGCTTTGAGGGACAGATTGCAGACCTCATCCTGCTGCACAGAACGATCTGACTGGACTAGGTAGAGTCTACTGCTTAGAGGGACAGATTATTGTTCTAAAATAATTTCCAAGTTCTATAGGGAAAGGTTCCAGCTGTTGCTTTAAAGGACAGAATATTATTCTAAAATCATCTCCAAGTTCTATAGGGAAAGGTTCCAGCTGTTGCTTTAACCACTTCCCGACCGCGTGCCGTGTTTTCACGGCGGCAGTCGGGATGCTGAGCACGAATCGCCGTAAAAAGACGGCGATATGCGAACAGCCGCTAGGGGGCGCGCGCGCCCGCTGCACTCCTGAGGAGTGTGCCTGCGGCTTGGGCGGACCCGATGTCCGCCGGCGAGCCGCGATGAGCGGCCACAGGGAAAGAACGGGGAACCGCCGATGTAAACACGGCGGTTCCCCATTCTGACAGTGCAGGCATGGGAGATCTACTGATCCCTGTCACTGGGATCAGTTAGATCTCTCATGCCCATGGTAGCCCAACTCCCCCACAGTAAGAACACACCCAGGGAACACAGTTAACCCCTAGCTCTCCCCCCCAGGTTAACCCCTTCACTGCCAATGACATTTATACAGTAATCAGTGGACATTTAAATTTCTGATCGCTGAATAAATGTCATTGGTCCCAAAAAAGTGTCAAAAATGTCTTACATGTCTGCTGCAATATCGCAGTACCGCTAAAAATCGCTGCCATTACTAGTAAAAAAAAAACAAAAACCCAGAAATGAATTATCATCATCCGTAAATGCGGCCACTTTTGCACAAACCAATCAATAAACGGCAATTGTGATTTTTCTTATCACAAATATCAGGAAGAATATAAATCGGACAAAACCGGTGAAAAAATGTTTTTGCTTTTTTTTTTGGATTTGAATTTTAGCAAAAAGTAAGAAATTTGAGTTTTTTTGCAAAATGGTCGCTCTTCTTTTGTTTATAGCGGCGATCAGAAATGACGCAGAGGCGATCAAATACCACCAAAAGAAAGCTCTATTTGTGGGAAAAAAAGGACGCACATTTTGTTTGGGTGCAACGTCGCACGACCGCACAATTGTCAGTTAAAGTGACGCAGTGCCAAATCGCAAAAAGTGCTCTGGTCCTAAAGCTGGAAAACCTTCCGGTTGGTAAGTGGTTAAGGGACAGATTATTGTTCTAAAATCATCTCCAAGTTCTATAGGGAAAGGTTCTTCCAGCTGTTGCTTAGAGGGACAGATTATGGTTCTAAAATCATCTCCTAGTTCTATAGGAAAAGGTTCCTGCTGTTGCTTAAAGGGACAGATTATTGTTTCTTGCAAAAATTAAAAAGTGCATCTACATTGCTGGTTTAAAAAAAAAAAAAAAAAAAAATTATAAAAACTACATTTGCGGCCAGCGGTGCATTTCTTGCACAAAAATAAAAAAAAATGTCTACATTGCTGGTTTAAAAAAAAAAAATATATATATATATATATATATATATATATTCTAAAAAAGTAAATTTGCGGCCAGCGGTGCATTTCTTGCACAAAAATAAAAAAAACAGTGTTGGCTACCTCCTCCTCCTCCACCGCCACTTCCACCGCCTCAACCTCCAACTCCACATCCATTTTTTATTTTTTTTATGTGATTTTAGCTTAAAAATGATTTTAAGTTATTTCCCTATCCCCATTTCTTTGTAGGACACTTGTCCGACTCTTACCCCCATTGTCCTTCCTTTTGCAGACCTCTAGGACTTGCCAGGACTTTGTTACAGCCATTTTTGTGCCTAAAAGTTCGGGTCACCATTGATTTCAATGGGGTTCGGGGTGCGGAATAAAGTTCAGGTCAAGTTCAGTCCCGAACCCGGACTTTTTCCCCGACGTTCGGCCGAACCCGAACTTCCAGAGGTTCGATCAACTCTATTTACAACCCCTGTAAACTATATACTCAAGCAGAATTTCCTAAAGAAGTTAGTGCTAAAATGCGGCACTTCCTGAAAAGGCTGAACCAGCTTCACTGATCTGCAAAACCAAAACCACAATATGCTTTTCTGTGACTACAGAACGATGGGAAATATTACACACCTTTCTCATTGTCATGTCAAGCACTAGCTGAATGTTATTCCAATGAAACTGACAGACGATATCTGAACATTTAGGCTCCATGCACACTGGACTAATTTTTGAACACGTTAAAGAGAATTTAGCGTTTTTTCTGCCAGAAAGCTCCAACCAAAAATGCAAATCAGAAGGGTTTTTTTTCCTGCCTCCTGAGCTCAATATATGCCTGTAATTGTCCTAATGTGCATGGACACGTAGGATAGATAAGGATAGAGTGTAAGGGTGGATTTGGGCGCTGCTAGAAAAAAGTGCCTGTATAAAATATAAAGTGCTAGTGCAATAAATCAATATTTGTGAACCAAGCTCTTTCAGGAATGTGCAGAATGAATGTGTAATTGTGTACAAAAAAATATATATCTAGTTATAAAACCATTTAAAGTACAATACCAAATAGGATTCCCTAAGTGAAAACCTTTCAGTGTGCCAATATAGGCCCAAACGGTGTTGATGTCTTATATCATAAATAAATATATATATATATATATATATATATATATATACACACAGTGTTTCCCCAAAAATAAGACATCCCCCGAAAATAAGACCTTCCTACAGGTTTCGTTCGTTGTGAAATATAAGGCATCCCCCCGAAAATAAGACATCCCCGATAATAAGGCATCCACCCCGATAATAAGGCCCGGGATTCTCGGGATGAAAATTACCTGTAATTAACCATAAACTGGTTACTACAGTCACTGCTGTGTGGAGGCGGAGCGGACGTCGGAGTGAACGGTGAGCGCGGGACGGGAGAGAGGAGGAGGAGACTTTTGCGACTGTGGTGTGAAGAACAGGAGGATCAGAGCGGACGGAGAGCGGCGAAGGTGAGTGCCTGTCTGTCTCTGGTGACACTGCCTGATACTCGCAGCCGCCCTCATGATGTCAGTGGCAGACCCTGCTCCAGCCCAGGTCCCAGCGAGCCCAGTGACAGTCCCCAGGGCCAGGCATTCCCCAGCTAGGCCAGCGCAGTGACAGTGTCTGGTGAAGGTGTACACTGGGCACAGGGGTGGGGGGGAGGGGGATCACTTACTGTAAAATGACACAGGAGGATCAGTGGGGGGGCAATAAAAATGACACAGCAGGATCAGAGGGGGCAATTAAAATGACACAGGAGAATCAGAGGGGGCAATTAAAATGACACAGGAGGATCAGATACCGTATTCTTCTTCATGGAAAAATAAGACATCCCCTGAAAATAAGACCTATCGCATCTTTGGGAGCAAAAATTAATATAAGACACTGTCTTATTTTCGGGGAAACAGGGTGTGTATATATATATATATATATACACACACACACACACACACACATATATATATATATATATATATATATATATACACACACACACACATATACACATATACACACACACATATACACATATACACACACACACACCCTTTCCAAAATAAACAAAGTGCATGTGCAGAAACAAGTATGTAAAATGTCCAAATGTATTGTCATATTATGTGCTCCTCTGGTGTTCAAAGAGTCAATAGCAAAGTCCGTGTGATAACTTCAATCCTGACTGAATTAAGCCATAAATTCTGATCAATTATCGGACAATCGCAGGGATTGTTGTAGTATGACCCTTTCACAGACCAAATGCTGCAGACCTGGGGATCCTATTCCCTGGTGAACTGGAGGTCCTGCTCGCGGCAGGCTTGTATGTCACCTCTGAAACCCAGAGCGTCAAATGGAATGTAAAGGGAAAGAAACTCCGGATAAATACCAAGTACAGATTGTGATACTGCGCTGTATACTGTTCTTACGTCGTAAGCTGGAGAAGTCAGACTCAGACCCGCGGCTGGCGCTTCTTGCTTGTACAACACCGATTGGCACTGGCAGGTGGCACCGCCATGTGGTACCAGATGGCACTCCTCTGCTGCCACTTCCAGTAACGTTTTCTCTCTACTTCTATGGGATAGAGCTGCTTCTACAGGCAAAACACAACTCCTGTAGAAGCAGCAATTTTTAAGCTAGTGTGCATGGACCCTTATATAAATACTAATAGCAAATGTATATTAGGCTACAAGCGCTTCTGTGAACCTACCAGCCCAGTTTGCCTAAGCACTCCAAAGGTATCACTAAAATAAGGCCGGTAAATAAAAAGGGTTGGATTATATTTGTACGTAGCAATGTGTTCACTTACAGCTAATTAGGCCTCTATCCACCACAGTGTTGCCAACAGTCAGTATTTTTTTTAAAAATGGGCACTCTTCTGCTGCCAGTAAATGTCAGTGACAGGAAAAGGTTGCCAGTAAAAAAAAAAAAAAAATTGGCTGTGAGGCTCAGCCTGGAACTGTGCAGTTCTGGTCCAGATCCAGCCGAGACCATCCAAGTGCCTGCTAAACTGTGTACAGGCAGCGCTGGCGAGGGGAGGGTCAGGTGGAGGCAGTACCTGAGCATGTTGTGCGATGTCGTGGTGCAAGGGAGCCAAGCAGCCGGAGCTTCATGTGTGGGTCTGCAGGACAGGAGCAAGGCAAGCTGGGAGCGGGACTGTCATTGCTGTTGGGACAGAAGGGACCACCTGGCGTGGAGACTGTGACTCAGGAGGTGACGTGTCATGTCGGTGAGGTGTCATCATCTGTGCTGCTGCACACTGCTGTGCTACGGTGAAAGTCAGTTTTATGCGTGTGTGCCTGCCCATTCTAATTTCTTGCCCTCCCGAGTCCTGTCCCTGAACTATGAAATATCTGAAACATGTTTTTTGCCTTAACATCTACCTTAAATCACATAGCTAACTGCATTTTGAGCTTGTTTGGAGCCTAACTACTGAAATTTAAAACTGTAATTTTGTAACTTTTGCAGTAACTAAAGACACTGGGAGTCTGCTGAAATGCCAGAAAAACTTGGCTGTGCCAGTAAATTTTGGGTGTCGTGGCAGTTACTTTAAATCTGGTAGGTTGGCAACACTGATCTACCAACCTTACATTATTACAATGCTAGTGAAAATGAAACATGCAGTGTTGATATTGGCAGCGAGAATCATGATATGCTCCCACAGCACCACCTTCTGGACATTCCTATAAACTACATAGTTGAATATTTTGTTAGTTTCTCCAACTGAAAGGTGAATCAAAAAATCTGTGCCTTTAACAACAAAACTGAAAGTTTACTCTCAAATTGATGTGAATCTGTGTGTTTTACATGTGCTGTAATTATGAAGAAATTGTGCTGACTGTAATGGCAAACTGCAGCCAAGCGCAAAGCACAGCATGTGAGAATTCTTTCAAATGTAACGTCATGCATCGGGTGTGAAAAGATTCTACTGAAAATCAAAGATTTGCTTTTCTTTAAATATTTTGCCTGTGCTGGAAAATACAATAAAATGCATGAGAATATGTTGACATCTACAGAATCACTGTGAAAAGTGAACTAACTGTGGTAAGAACAAAGATTATCAAGCACACTAGTGTGCAAGATATTTTTTTAATAAAAGGCAGCCCATTGTAAACAGAGGTCTATGGCTTCGGAAACTACTTTGTCTCTCCTAGTTTCATGGATACCTAGTACCTGCTGTTATAAGTCAGTCGACTGACTGAAAGTCATGTCATATGCATACTTTTCACACTAGCTGCTTTTAAACTAGCTGCTGTGCTATGCACTCTAATTTCATCCCACAATGCTCCACTGTGGGTCTCTAATCAGCTCCACCACTCCACTATGGACGCTAGCACTAAAGTATTGTGTGCCCCTCACCACCTAAAACATGCATCAAAAAAGAATCAGATAGCCACACTCTATGTAAGTTACTTCCATACAGAATATTAGGTAATTGCTACCAAAGTTATATACCACATCCTACCGAGATATTGCAAAAACTGAAAAAAAAAATCTTTTGCTTTGCATAGACTTAAAAACTTACCTTTTCTATAGAACACAGTAGGGACACAAAAAACACTACACAAACAAATATCACCTTTCTGGATGGAAGGAAAAGTGATAAATCCCCCAAAAAGTCTATGTGGTTGTTCAATACTGACAGCAAAACATCCACCGACATCCAGAACAGTTGTTACATGCCCAAAACTTTGCCAAAAGCGGTTTTCTGTTGGAAAATGTTACCACTCAAGGGCCTGCTTGTAAATAGCGACTGTCCAAGCAGGAAAAGAAAAAATATCTACCAGTCTGATGGGCATTTAAGATTCAAGAACTGTAAACAGACAGGAAGACTTGTGTGTGCATGCCATTCTTACTGTCTGGATTCTGTTAAATATCCAATTTTTAGTTATACTTCATAGAACACTGATGTGCAGACAACCTCACATACACCCAACGTGTACGTCTCCTATTTTACAATTGCCGACCTTTAAATCACACTTCGGTTTTCAGCAAGTTCCAGTAACAAGAAAAAAAAAAAAAAAAGACATTTTGCTTTAATGAAACTTAAAATAGGATTACTTATTTCCCATATATACTTGCCTTAAAGTGTTTCATTCGAATACGAGTCATGTTCATTAACATAACTCCAGAGTTAATGCCAGTCTTTCCATAATAAGGATGTCGAGCAAAGCGGTTATACCATCCTATGCGGGGCTCTTCATGTTCAGGAGCCATAGCAGCAATCTGAGTAGAATTAAACTCATTCAAGAAAGACCAAATATCATCCATAGGACGCAAGAACAGTATGTCTGTGTCGACATACAATAACGAATCCACATCCTTTAGTATTAACTGCAATGCAAAAGAAGCACTGTTAAAAGGAAATGTTTTAAAACCACAGCAAAAAAAGTTATCATATTTAGAGAGAAACCAAGTACTTCAAAAAAAAAAAAAAAAAAGGAGATAGAAAAACCTTTTCATAGGCAAATCTGCATCATAATACTTTAATAAAAGTATTACACCATTGACTATAAACTACAACTGGAAAGTAAGGTATGTAACAGCCGAAACTTTTTTTTTTACTTTTGAATACAGTAGGGATAGGCAAACAGTATCAGTGTTTTTTTTTTTTTCTGTCTCTCCCACTGGGGTGATTTCCCTTTATTTCCTGTTCTGGAGACACAACAGAAAATTAGAGGAAATCTCAAAATGGGGGCAGCAGTTACACAGTTGTCACATTTGTCCCAGTTTGGTGATTAACCCTCATCTCTAGCAACAATTTTTTTGCCTTACTTTGTCTCAGTAATAATAATCTCCAGGACAAGCAGAGTGGTGAATCTGCCCAGCTGGGACAAAGCAATAAAAGGGTAAAGGACCTATCTCTTCGTCACTCTACTCAAAATTTAAAAAAAAAACGTTTCCCATTATATAAATTTAAAGTACCGTAATAAACAGCATTGTTTTACAAAAAGCATGTCTCAAAACTAGTATTCTATTCACTCTCCAGTCAAAACAGTTTTTTTTCTTTTTTTATAATCATGCATACATGTAAAGAACAATGACGGAGGTAAAAACAAAAAAAACCTTTAACTAAAGTCAGCTGAGTATTTGCTACTTCAGTATGTTTGAATATCAAGGCAATATGACCATTCAAAACAAAAAAAAATTCTTCCACTGTTGCTAAACTATTTGTATAACAGTGTACAGCGATACCTGGGTTTACAAACGTAATTTGTGAACTGACTCTGGTTGCGAACCGAGGCAAATTTTCCCAAAGGAAAAAAAGGGTATGTGATCTGGCACCACCACCATGTACAAACCTCCATTCCTGTTTCAATTGTAAAAAGAAAGAAGGAGGTCATGGGACTTTGAGTGAGGCTTGCCATGAAATTACGTCAAGTCATGAATGAATCAAAAAGGTATTTAATCGTATTGCATAGTGTATAGACATAGCATAATCATAGACATGATATAAGTAGACAGGAAGACAATTCACACTTAGTACACAGCAACATCTGCAAGGACGCATGATTATAATGTGATAATTTCACCTTATGTACATATTGGATAATACGATTAAGTAATTGCATAGCAACCAAGAATATTGGATAACCAAAATATCTTGACGTCTTAGAACACTTGACGCGTTTCAAGTGTTTCCATTCCTGTTTCAATTGTAAAAAGAAAGAAGGAGGTCATGGGACTTTGAGTGAGGCTTGCCATGAAATTACGTCAAGTCATGAATGAATCAAAAAGGTATTTAATCGTATTGCATAGTGTATAGACATAGCATAATCATAGACATGATATAAGTAGACAGGAAGACAATTCACACTTAGTACACAGCAACATCTGCAAGGACGCATGATTATAATGTGATAATTTCACCTTATGTACATATTGGATAATACGATTAAGTAATTGCATAGCAACCAAGAATATTGGATAACCAAAATATCTTGACGTCTTAGAACACTTGACGCGTTCGTGGAGCTTGTTCACTCATCAGGAGTAGCGCAAGAGATATCTATAAATTTAAATAAATTATCACTAAGTAAAAACGATGGTCGATTAGGAGTATGACAGGGACAAAAGGCCCCTATACTCACATGTCAGCTCGTGCCCTGAAACCCAGCATCAAAGATAGGGAGTGTCGGTATCCGAAGATGTCCAGCCCGGGGCTGAGGCAGGATAAGCCAGTCCCATCAAGGGGAGCGACCAAGGAAGCAGTCAGCCAAACCAACCCAATCAGTTCCTAGTATAGTAAGTGTTGAATCAAAACAGCTGGATCTGTGAATGGGTTTCTAGGCACGAGCTGACATGTGAGTATAGGGGCCTTTTGTCCCTGTCATACTCCTATCGACCATCGTTTTTACTTAGTGATAATATTTTATTTACATTTATAGAGATCTCTTACGCTACTCCTGATGAGTGAACAAGCTCCAAGAAACACGTCAAGTGTTCTAAGACATCAAGAGATTTTGGTTATCCATTATTCTTGGTTGCTATGCAATTACTTACTCTTATTATCCAATATGTACATAAGATTAAATTATCTCATTATAATCATGTGTCCTTGCAGATGTTGCTGTGTACCAAATGTGAATTGTCTTCCTGTCTACTTATATCATGTCTATGATTATGCTATGTCTATACACTATGCAATACGATTAAATACCTTTTTGATTCATTCATGACTTGACATAATTTCATGGCAAGCCTCACTCAAAGTCCCATGACCGCCTTCTTTCTTTTCACAATTTTCACAAAGGGTTCAATGTAAATCCGGTTAATCCATTCTGACCTTTTTTTTGAACCACAAAGGCGACATCTATCCGGACTTGTGCCCACAGAATTCAATGGAAGTTGCCTCCAAGTCAGATTCCCATCTATACTGAAGCGACTTTACAGGAAAAAGAAAAGAATTTACCAAGGCAACCCCCTCCCTCCCTTCTCTGATTGGCCACAGGCAAAGTCACCTGGCATGGAGGTCACTTCAGGTTGCTTTGTAATTTACCCAAAGTCGCCTTGAAGTAGCGTTCAAATCGCCTAGCAAAGTCGCCCCTAAAGTCGGATCGCCTATGTGTGAGCCGGCCCCAAGTGTCTTCTCAGTACTGTACACTTTCAGTCTCTCTCTGTGACCCACGATCTCACCAGAGCAGGGAAAACGGCCACAAATCGTGTTCGTGAACTGAAGTGGAGTTCACAAACCGAAGCAAATTTTTGTGAGCTCTTCTGTTCGTGAACCAAGTTGTTCGTGAACAGAAGCGTTTGTGAACCGAAGTACCACCGTATAGGTAACCATTACTACTGTCGCTTCCATAGTGACCATGTATTCACAAGTAACTAAAGCTGCCCATACACTACACAATCAGAATATACAATGTCTATAAAATCTCCTTTATCTTTACCAAAATTATGTATTATGGAGGACAAAACGAAACAATCCATACAATTCGTATCAAAGCAGTGCCTTGAAAAAGTATTCATACCCCTTGAAATTTTCCACATTTTATCATGTTATAACCAAAACGGTAAATTAATTTTATTGGGATTTTATGTGATAGACCAACACAAAGTTGCACATAATTGTTCAGTGGAATAAAAATGGTTTTCAAATTTTTTTACAAAAAAATATCTGAACAGTGTGGCGTGCATTTGTATTCAGCCCCCTTTACCCCTAACTAAAATCTAGTGGAACCAATTGTTTTCAGAAGTCACATAATTTAGGGCTCGACAATCACCAGACACCAGGGTGCAATTGGTGGCCTGGTGCCTGGGCTAGACTGCGGCAGGTGTCTTGTCCCCCCCCATGCGGCCCCCCTCGCGGGTGCGCGGACTAAGATGCCGTACTGGCCAGTAATTAAGGCCGCAGCTTTGCAGCCTGCTGGAGCAAGATGCACCGCCCGCTCTGAGGGCATTCCATTATGTTTCTTACACTGCCAGGGGAACTAGCGCCCTAATCTGGTGGCCGATTGTGACAAATATTGGTTGTGCACGCTACAAATCTGGCCTTTATGGAAGAGCGGCAAGAAGAAAGCCACCTTCCAGCAGGACAACGATCCTAAATATACAGCCAGAGTTACAATGGAATGGTTTAGAATCATAGCATATTGCGCCGTGATGTCCTGGTGAAGGCCCAGCTATGCGCCGGACCTTGCCGGCAAGACTGGCTCCCACGTGCATGCACGGGAATGATGTCTCGCAGCTCCGGCCAGTCACAGTGCCGGAGTCACGTACCCGGAAGCAAGATCTCAGGGAAGCTGTCCGCTCCCTCAGAGGGGACAGAGCAGCCCGGTCGGATCTTCGTTTCAAGGTATTTCATAATTATCTAGTATGCAGTGCATACTAGCTCATTATGCTATTGTCTTGCAGGTTTTTGTTTTGTTTTTTTTTCACTAGGTATACAACCGCTTTAAGGGCTGCACAAGCATCTCTCCAATTTTTCAGAAACAAACACAATCTCCATGAAAGCATCTACCAGCTCATATACTCTATTTGTACATCTATAGCCTGAAGTGTATTAAGTGCGTTCCATGGGGTATATTTAACCTCTCTGTCTTGGTGACCATCATCAAGTAACGGGAACACTGATATTATATAGTCACTGAACAGGAGGTGAGAAAATCTTCCAAAGGGAAAACCTGTTCTGGTGATAACTAAGTGAGGATCTCCCCACAATTCCAGTTCTATCTTTCAAGGAAAATTTTGTGGCTTCTGATACACTTTAACTGAATTCTGGATACAGAAATAAACAGAAGATTACCGGCAGGAACAGTCTTTGTGATGCACAGGGCTTGAAGAGTTTTCTCCATTCTGCTGCATTTTCCGGTGGAAAAGATATAGGGTACAAAGTATATTTAAATTTCTTTGCATTCCCCCAGCTGTTTAACTGAAAGACAAAAAAGGGGGCAAAATTTATCAAGCTTATTCAACAAATAGGTGCTGATAGCAATGATGCCTGCAAAGTAAAGTGAGCCAATGCAACTAATTCAATATGAATAAAAAAAAAAAAAAAAAAAACACAAAACAATGAAATGTATATCCCAGTAATTAACTATGCAGGATGGTGTTCCAAGTTTAACCACCTCAATACCAGGCACTTAGAACAATTCCTTCCCAGACCGATTTTCAGCTTTCAGTGCTGTTGCTCTTTGAATGAGAATTGCGCAGTCGTGCGACGCTGCACCCAAACAACATTTTTTATCATTTTGTTCCCACAAAGAGAGATTTTGTTTGGTGGTATTTGATCACATCTGCGGTTTTTATTTTTTGCGCTACAAATAAAAAAAGACCGAAAATTAAAAAAAATAAATACATTTCTTTGTTTCTGTCACAAAACTTTGTATAAGTATTTTCTCCTTCACTGATGGGCACTGATGTGGCTACACTGACGGGCACTGATGAGGTGCCACATATATGCAGCACTGATGGGCACTCATAGGCAGCACTGATAGGTGGCACAGGTGGGCACTGATAGGTGCTGGTACATGGCACTGGTGCATATAGCACTATTAGGGATGGCACTGGCAGGCATCATTTATGGGCACAGTGGCAACCCTACAGTGCACTGTATTGCCCTTACCTGGTGGTCTAGTGGGGGCTTCCTCCATATTGTCTCCCTGGTGGTCCTGGGCGGCCTTCCTGAGGGGGGCTGCGCACCCCCCCCCCCCCCCCCGTCAGGAGAGCAGCCGACCGGCTCTCCATTGCTTAGGTCTGCAGACCTGAGCAGAGGAAAAGCCGATAAACAGCTTTCCCTATTTACTGTGTGATCAGCCATGATTGGTCACGGCTGATCACATGGTAAAAGGCCACTGATGGAAGCCTTTTACCTCGATCGGTAATACGGTGGGTCAAACTGACCCACGGCACCACTGATCGCAGGTTATCCTGAGGACGTCAATAGATGTCCTGTCAGGATAACGAACACCCCGCCGGCCGTCATTTGTCAATAGGCTGGGCGGGAAGTGGTTAAAGAATAAGTTCACCTTTCCACCAAAGGTAGGTAGGTACAAAAATGTGCATTTATTTATTTTACACTGCAGCCGGTAAAGTATTGCACCCTCGATCAGATCAGCCAGGATCCTACAGGCAGACCGTTACTGAACTGCAGAAAGAATCAATGAAAACCGCACATCAGCAGTACTTGTAGTTCATTTATTCACAGGAAACTGTGAATGAATGACACCAGATGTGGGGGTGGGATCCCACTCAGCCGTGCGGTTTTCAAAAAAAAAAAAAAAATAGATTTACCAAATTGGGTTGCATACAGCAATAAAGAGTTGATAACCCATTCCCTGACAGATTTATCATAATTGTTTGTTCCCCTCATTGCCACAGTCTTTGACAGCCAAAACTGTCACTGCATTTTTGACAGAGACACACACACACACACACACAC